>RJWJ010002697.1:0-96096 GCA_004363605.1 Indri indri
ACAGAAATTAATCGGACAACTAAAAATATATAGAAAAAATTAGCCGGGCATGGTGGCACATGCCTGTAGTCCCAGCTACTCGGGAGGCTGAGGCAGACGGATTGCTTGAGCCCAGGAGTCTGAGGTTGCTGTGAGCTGGGCTGATGCCATGGCGCTCACTCTAGCCCGGGCAACAAAGTGACACTCTGTCGCAAAAAAAAAAAAAAAATTTTCAAACACACACAAATGTTTAACAAATCTCTGTGTATCCATCACCCAGTTTCAATGATTATCTATGATCCCATTTTAAAGCTGGATCTCAGACGAAAGCAGTATGCTTTTGGAGACCCTCAGAATGGTATTCCCCCTTGTCCTTAACAATTAAAATCTCAAAGTCACAGTGGAAATTACCCTAATTCTGATAGTTAAAAAACAACAACAAAAACCCCTATGATTTCCCTCTTCCTAAACTTACAGAGAAGGGCAGATCTTCTCCAACGTGTGGCGTTTTTACCTTACAGAATTCCTTCAGTCAATTCACTATGAGTAACACAATGATAAAAATCCTGAAATTTGTACCATAATCCCTTCCAGGGACCTTGGGAAGACCATAAGCACGAGAGAAAGGAACAAGGTAAAAAAGGGTTAGGGATGGCCAAAAATGAGAGGAAGGTACACAGGGTACATTCATAGAGGCTTCAATATGTTCCAGAACGTTAAGCGTCCATTCTTATATCATAACTTCTAAACATAGCAACATCACACCACCTTGGATAATTTAATCACCCACTAACACAACTGCTCTCACCACTTCTCTAAAGTCAGCATAAAATCAGAAGGAGCAGTCTTCCTCTCAGCTGCCACGTTTCTGTCCCTTCACCCCCTTACTATTAAGAAAACCACTTGCAGCATATAATTGAGTACCATTTACTGTCTCAGCTGTGGGAAAGCCGTCTCTCTATTCTTTTCAGGGGACAAAACAGAACGTGCTGCAACTAGAAAGAAATACAAGAAAGAAAGCAATCCGCACCCATCCCCCATCTCCCTTAGACAGCCTCACATTACATGCAAACGTGAGCTGATTCACGTGGATGAGCGGTTCACTATGGAGAAAGCTTGGATTCCCTAGCAGAGACCTAGAAAGTTCCAATTAAACAGACTAGATGGGGAGGGGTGATATCATCACACTCAACAGCAAGCTTCAGGACTAAACACATTCATCAGAAATGACTCTATGGTTAGTTTATACACATGACATCATATTGTCTGAGCTGCGGTCCCTTCCTGCCCACTGAAAAGTGTTCAATGTCATCTGACTTAATTCGTTCTAAAGAAACTTCCATTTCTTTAGACTTTAATATGAACTTCAAAACCTGCCATGATTCTGCAGAAAATAAATTTGCTCAATGCCTTTTTATAAACCCTGTCAACCTGAGGTTTCCTTCTCCAAAAGGTAATATTTACACTGCTCTGACAGTGAGTGAAGCCCTGTAAGGCTAGCTGGACCACCACAACCTACCAGCAGGAGTTACATAGTGAGGGAAACAGTATGTCTGGGGAAGACAATGAGCACAAGAGAACGGAACAAACAAGGTGGAAAAGGGTTGGGAAGCCCAAATAGGAACATGAGAGCTGCCGGACAAAAGCAAAGGAAGGGGACCTCCCCCACATACCTTTGGGAAGATGATGCTGTCCATTTCCTCACTGGGTGAGTGAAAGAGGTCAGAATCACTCCCAGATTCTCGTTTAAGTACATCTTGTTTTGAGGCACACTCTCTGCCCACTCCAACATTCAAGAAGTTCTCACATTCTGAAAAAGAAAATGTATTCAACCAATACTTAAAAAAAAAGTACTTTCTTTTCATCCTAGCAGCCAGCTTTTTACATCTTTCTCATTCTTTCTTCTCTTCCTTCCTTCCCTCCTTCTTTCCTTTTTTCAATATTAAGAAGCTATAAAGAACACAATCAAATTAGTAGCTTTCAGCTCTGCTACTCCAATTCCAGGTTAATATAGTTACTATAGGACAATCATGAGCCTGCCATGTTTATCTTAAGTATAGAATGATAAAATGATGATTTGGCATCATATTCCACCTATATTTAGGTACCTAAATGGTAATGTTTTCCTTCTGGTAGTTAGGAAATTTTTTTTCTTTTGCCACCAAAATCTGAAGTCCATTACGAGGAAACTATGGGATAACGGTTTGTGGCCAATTTCTGTTTTAAGATTAAAATTCTTTCTGGAAACTTGTTACCTTATCGAAGGGGGGACATACCTCATAAACACTTATGGTAGTAACAGAAATATAATTTAACTTTTCCTACCTTAAATAGATCTCACATTGGGGGAATAATGTGCTGAAGCACAAAAATATATCTTTTAGAATCTGTTTTCGGTTCAATATCCAGAAAGGGGACTCTGGAGAACCGAGGGAGGGGTCTTTGCCAGAACTATTACACTGGTACATCGAGGAATCCTGAAACCTTAGTATCTTAAAATTAGCAAGGTATGACCTATTCTTTCCTATTAACTTTGTAAGCAAAGGAGACACGTGACTTGGTGACGACAGGCTTAAAGAGATTTGGAAATGGTGAAACCAAGCACCCAAAATGTCAATTAGTGGGTGGCTATCAACCTCCTTCAAGAAGTTTTGAAGGAAAGAGTAATACATCTCCATTTTAGGAAACATTTTAATGTGTGACTTGGACAGACATATAAGCATACTTTCTCTTATTGGCAGGTGACATTAAGTGACAAGGGGCAGAGTAAAAAACCTGGCTACTTAGCAGTTTATGAGAACTCTACCTGAAGGTTTCCACCAAAAAAGCAAATTCAAGAGGAACCGACAATACACGGTGATGGCAAAACAAACAAAAAACCATTAAGTTTTAGGTTCTATTAACACATAGTGTACTAGAATCCAAAATGGCGACAGTCCCACAGGGCTGTGGCTTGTTCCTAGATAACATTTAAATTAGAACACTGAAAAATAAAAATATGTACATAGTAATGAGGTCACAACAGTGAAAACATCTGAGATACATTCTGCTTGCATAAGAGCATGAAGAAAATCTGCCTAAGGGCGGTCTTAGATTCCCTCTGTGCCGTTCTCGGGGCAGAGCAAAGACGACTGAGTGTAAGCTGCAGACCTTCGCTGTGGAGAGGCTTCTGGGCAAGGGCTTGGGCAGCCTCATAGAGTAGTGAGGATCAACTTATCAGAAAGGTTGCAGCAGAGACTAAATGACTATGGCAGACACTACAGAAAAGATACCTACACAGTGGGGGAAGTAGAGATTGGACTAAATACTTCTAATGTCTTTTTGATTCTTAGATTTTACACTTGGATTATAATTGTGTATGTGTGATGAGAGAGATAAGAAGTTCTTAATTTAATTGTTAATTAGTAATCGATAATCAATAAATTAGTTGCCCTGGTACCTTAGAGGAAGAGTCAAGGAAGCATTGCAATGATGTAGGTCATGATTCACTCATCAATAAAGTCACCTTTTCTATTATAATTAGGCATCTGGGTAGGTCACAGGGAGTATCCAAATAAAGAGATGTTTAGTGTTTGTGGGGGTGGTGATTTACAGTCTTGTGGTGAAATGAACATATTAAGAGATAATTTCAACACAGAATTACACAAAATATGCCACAAGAAGTGAGGCAGGGTCCATGGATTAATCTGAAAATGTTTCAGTTAAAAAAATGACCATAGTCCATTCTAGTCTTGGTCCAAACTATTTCAGAGTGTGTCAGTTCAATGGGAATAGCCCTGTCTTTAAAAGACTGTAAATTATGGGTATTCTGGAGGGTTTTTCTTTCTTTCCCGACATTTCGTAAAGTATGCAGTAACTTAGGTGATATTGGTGTGTGTGTGAGATCTTTCTACTCCTTCCCCTTTCCCGGCTTGGAAAAAATAAAAAACTCCATTCCGTGGTTGAGAGAAAACTAGGGGGCTGGCCGAGAAAAGAAAGGGCTGTCACAGCAACTATGCTGAGCTGTTAGCTGTCCAGCTGGCAGTCTAACAGACCACGTCCAAATTCCAGACTGGAAAACAAACCAGCTCAAGATATTCTAATGGAAAATTCATGGGGAAGATCCAGATTCAGCCCTGGTAGGGATATCTCGCTCAGAAAATAAATTCAAGCTAGCACTACAGGGACCACAGACCAAGTTTGGGATAAGAAGAGTCTGCTGTGTGAGATAATGTTGACTGCTGGTGTGGGGAGGAGGGAACAGTATGAAAAAAAGGAATAAGGGAGGGAAGGACCGTGAGCCATTGCAACACTCGTGAGGGGGGCAATCCCTAAAGGCAAAGCTCATCCACACCCAGTGTCACATGTGTTGGTAAATTTTCAAAATTCATGAAATCCTCCCTGTCCTCCTACATGCCCCCTTCCTAATGAATAAAGCAGAGCAGCATATCAAAGTGTAAACGAGAGCAAAGAGCACTGGTTTGAGAGTTGGACTGATCTGGCTTAAATCTAGGTCTGACTACTTACTAGAAGACAGACTCCAGACAAGAAGTAATTTAACCCCTCTATGTTTCCATTACCACACCAGTGACATGAGATGATTAGGAACTCCCTAAAAGAGTTGTAGTGACTATTAGAAATAATTTACACATATAGTAACCAGAACTGTGGTCCTAAGCACAGAGAAGATGTGTTGATAGATATGCCTGATGAAGTTAAGGCTTCATTAATCTTTAAGGTATTACTCAATAAGTATCCAAATGATAGTACTCTGAAGGTGGGCATAGCTAGGGCCAGTCCTGTTTCATGATCCATATATAAATCTGTCTGTAATTTTTGTGCACTGAGCTATTAGCTTTTTAAAAGCTAGCAGAACATATACTTTTGAAGACGCTATCTAGTCACTTGGGTTTAAAATGACATAAATGCAAACAAACTGTAATTGGGGGAAGGTAAAAAACATACCAGCAACATCCACTAGCCTTTGTTAAACCATCCTAATCATAATCCTGTCTTCTATTCATCCGGTAGCAAAAAGTATATGAAGTGATTTAAAACCATATTATCTTATTTGGCCTAATGGTGTTGCTCTTGTGAGAAAAGGGTACATAAAGTAAAACAAAAAACCTGTCAGACAAAGTACCTGGGATTCACAAAAAACTATGCAAAAATTCAAAATCTCAGATGTGAAGTCCAGTAGCATAATCCAGATAATGGATTTTTGTTAAATTGAGGTTTAAAAATAATTACTCTAAAAAGACCACATTGCGTGTGCTTGGGGTTAGGGTGTGGAGGGGTCTAACAAATTCAAAGTTATGCCTTGGAGAAAATGTTCAAGGGTTCAAAAATCATTTCTCTAAATGACTAAATTAAACTATAATGTGTGGAGATCCTTCCTTCTGATGAATATTCAAACAGTGAGGCAACCTCATTTAACCTTCACTTGGCAGAAAGTTTTACCACTTGGGTGGTTGGGAGTAATTATACTTTTAGAAAAAGCCCCAAACAGTTTAAGGAACCAAAACATAGTAAGTGGTATACTTTTAAGTAGAAGATTCTAGGGGGCTGGATGGGGAAGTGTCAGCTAAATCTGTTAACATGGTCAATCTTATAAGATGTGAAGACTTTAAAGATAACTATAGCATAAAATAATCCTGTTTTAAAAAACATTTTATATTATACATACATTTTACCATGATAAACAAAAAAATGAGTATGCTTTATTTATGGGTCTCTTCCCTCATTTCTTATGGGCAGTAGAGCATGTGTCCTTGGGACAGCCCAGGGACTCCAGCTCAAGCTCCAAGTTTTTTCATCCTTCTTTGAAACTTCACTACAAACAGCACTATAAGAAAACAAGACAAATCCCCAAAGCAGGACATTCTGTGAGACAGATTTCACTCTGAGAAGTCCAAGGCTAAGGGGCCACATCTGATGAGCGCCATCTTGCTGTGGGGACTCTCTACAGAGTCCTGAGGCGGCACAGGGCGTCACATGGCCAGTGGGCTGAGTGTGCTAACATGCTCAAAATAACCCTTTAAATCACTCTCAAAAAGTGAGACAAAAATAGAGAAAAACACTTTTCATATTTGTTTTCAATACTTCCTTTGTCGTAAAGTCAGAGAGCTGAGAATTAGTAGGAAACCTCTCTGAAGACAGAGGATTTGAACAGTTTTGTCTTTAAATTTAATACTACTGCAGGGTAGCTACAGCTAATCTGTTTCTAAAAAGACCAGCAAATGAGAAGGACTCAGTAATTTTTAAAGCTGGTTAGTAAAAACTGGGAAGGTAAACAGAGGGTTTTTGGGTTAGGCAGACTGAAAAACCCAGAATGAAAATTACTAGTATTCACTTAGCAGCTGGAGGATCAGGCACAGGGACATAAATATTACTCACCAAGTCATCGTACAACACCCCCCAATGAGGCAAGCTAGTAATACTTCACAGATGGGACACAATAGAGCACACAGACGTTACAGAACACACGTCACAGAGTTAGTGGCTGAAGCTGGGTTAAAAGTTGGGAATCCTAACTAATCATGAGTCACATGCCATGTCATTGACAAGCAAGGTCTTAAGAGCATCTTACCCCCTCTTCTGCTACTACTAACAACTCACAGGTGCTTAAGGACTCACTTCCTGACAATACTTCCAAAGTGTAATCGCCCTTAACTTTGGCTGCATACAAGGGTAACCAAAGGAGCTTTTAAAGATTGTGATGCTCGTGTCACACCTCACCTAATTAAAATTAAATCAGAATCTCTGGGAGTAGGACCCAGGAATCAGCATAACTTTAAAGCCTGCTCTCCCCAGAGAATTCCAACATGCAGCCAAAATTGAGAACTACAGGTTTATCCCTTAATAATGTATTTATAGTTTTACCAGCTTAAAAAACCTGTATCATATATATACGCACAGCACAGATACCTTCACAAATAAGTTAATAAATCACAAAATCACACAGGAAATCTGTTACTACTGCAATAAAATTAAGGCAACTTCATGCGCTCATCTTTAACTGACAAAGTGCCTACAAACCCAAATCACATATATCCCTTTCTCTGATTTATTGTATAACATGCTAAAGGGCAGATCTCCAAACAAAATATTAGAGTGGGACTGTGGCTCCAAAAAAGGGATGGAAAATCTCTGCTTACCTGGGCTCTGCTTAGCAGCCAAAAGAGATGCTGCATCAGGGCATGGCTCTATTGTACACCAGTTTTCTTGGTTTATCTGAAAGGAAGGGAAAACACTGAGTTCAGACACTCAAGTAATATGACTTTACAGCTGCTGAAAGTATATCTACTATACCAACCCACCTATATTTTTCTTTAATACAAGGTGAATACAATTATGTCAAGAAAAAAATCTTTTTACAATACAACTGATGCAATCTGTGCTCAATTAAGGTTCTAAAGAGATTGTCGCAAAGAGGTAGGCATACAAAAGCAATAGGAAAAGATACACAAAAAGGAAGGCTACGGTGCAGGCCCAGGGTGAAATTTTAAAAAAGGACAGATGAAACTGACCAAATATTAAAATATATATTTGATGTCCTTGTTTGCAAGTTTAAAAAAATACAAAAATAATTCCTATGTGAGAATTACTGTACACCAGGTACCATGTTAAGAATTCTACATATCTCCATTTATCCTAAGAAGAAACAGGCTCGGAGGGGTTGCTAACGTAATAAATAGGAGGACTGGTACTGGAATGCCAAGTCTGTGTGATGCCAAAAAGCAAATATACCTCTCTCCCCCAAAATTTTGAAAAATTTAAACACTTAGTCTTTACAACTTCCAACCATCTTAACATTATAACCTTCTACTTTCATTAAATTTGAAATAATATAATTTTTAAAATTACCATGGAAGATTTCAACACTCCTCTCTTGGTAATTAATAAAACAAGTAGAAACAAGGATATAGAAAACTTGAAAAACATCAACCAATTTGACTTAACCAATATGTAGAACATTCTACCCAGTAATAGCAGAATACAAATTCTTTTGAAGTGCACATGGAATATTCCTATTCTGCAGCATAAAATAAACCTCAAAATAATCAAACATTCTGTGGCATAAAATAAGGCTCAAATTTAAGATGATTAAAACCATAAAAAGTATGCACTCTGATCACAATAAATATTAAATCAGAAACCAAAACCAAAATATATCTGGAAAAATTCCAAATGTTTACAAGATTTAAAAAAACAGTTCTAAACAACCCATGAATCAAAGAAATAATTTATAACATTAAGTGCTATATTATAAAAGAAGAAAGGTCCCAAATCAATGTGATCTAAATTTTCACCTTAACAAACTAGAAAAACGAGAGCATATTAACCCAAAGTAAGCAGGATAAAGAAAATAAAGAATAGAAATCAATGAAACAGAAATGAGAAAAACAATAAAATCAAGAAAGCTAGTTCCTTAAAAAGATCAATAATATCAATAAAACTCTAGCTAGACTGATCAAGAACAAAAAAAGTTACGAATTACTGATATCAGAAATTAAAGATAGATATCAATATAGATCCTGCAGATACTGAAAGAATAAAGGAATATTATGAACTTTACTGTAATAAATTCATCCAGTTAGACGAATTGGAAACATTCCATGAAACTATACAAACTACCTAAGTACCAAAATTCACTGAAGAAAACAGATAAACTGAAAAGCCTTATTCTATTAAAGACATAGAATTCATAGTGTAAAAGTTTCCTACAAGGAAAACTTCAGACCCAGATGGCTTCAGTGGTGACTGCCGCCAAATATTTAAGGAAGAAATACCAATTCTAAACAAACTCTCACAGAAAATGGAAGAGAAAATAGCACACAACTCCTTTTATGAGCCCAGAATTACTTTGACCAAAACTGAAGAACATAGATGCAAAAATCCTGAACAAAATTTTAGATAAACTGAATCCACCAATATACAAAAAGATTAAATACATCAAGACCAAGTGGATACATCCCAGGAATGTAAGGTTGGTTTAGCAATCATAAAATCAATTTATTAACAGACCAAAAAACTGACAAACTAATGATTATCAATAGATGAAAAGAATTTGGCAAAATTCAACATCTATTCATGATAAAACTCTCAGAACACTAGGAACAGAAAGGAAATTCCTTAACCAGATATTAGGTCATCCATAAAAAGAAATCTAGTTAACATCATACTTAACGGTGAAAAACTAAAATGCTTTCACTCTGAGATCAGGAACCAGAAAAATATGTCCACTCTCATCATTTTTATCCAACATTGTTCTGGAGGTCCTAGCCAGGACAGTAAAGTAGAAAAAGATATAAAATTTAGATCTATATGCTAACAATGAACAATTAGAAATTAAAATTAAAAGTAAAAGCAATATCATTTACAATGGCATCACGAAACATAACATTAAGGACAATTTTAAGAAAATATGAGTAAGAGTTGTACTCTGGAAACTACAAAACATGGCTGAGAAAAATTAAAGCAGTTTTAATTAAATATAAAGAGATACAATATCTATAGATCGGAAAACTCAGTATGGTTAAGTCTCCCCAAATTGATCACTACATGATTTCAAGAGTTACTATAAAAGCTACAGTAATCAACAACGTGGTACTGGTATAAAGACAGACATGGATCAATGGAAGAGAAGAGAGAATCTACAACAGACCCTCACAGATGGGGCCCACTGATTTTGACAAAGATGCTAAAATATTTCAATGGGGGAAAAAACAGTCTTATGAACAAATGATGCTGTAACAACTAGACAGTCATAGGTAAACAAACCAACAAAACTCCCCCCAAATCAAGCCTTATATTACACCATCTACATAAAAATGAACTCAGAATAGATTATATAGCTAATTGTTAAAGCTAAAACTATAACATTTCTAAAGAAAACCTAGGGGAATATTTTTGTGTGACCTTGGGTTAGGCAAAGATTTCTTAGATAGCATACTTTAAAAAAAAAAAAAAGGATGGAAAAAACCAATAAATCCAACCACATCAATATTAAAAACTTTTGTTCCTCAAAAGCCACTGTTAGAAAAATGAAAAGGCAAGCTACCAGCTGGGAGAAAACAGTTATAAAATACCTATCTGCTGAAGAATTCCTACTCAGAATATATAAAAATAAAACAAAACTTAAAATGCAATAATACAACATGATTTTTTAAATGGGCAAGATTGGAATAAACATTTCATAAAAAAGATTAATGAACGGCAAATAAGCACAGAATGAGATATTTAACATCATTAACCAACAGGAAAATGCAAATTAAAATCACCAGGACATACCAATAGACATTTATTACGACAGTCAAAATTAATGACTGATAATACCAAGTGTTGACAAAGATGCAGAGTAACTGGAACGTGGAAATGTTCCTGAAAGAATGCAAAATAGTATAGTTGCTTTGGAAAACAGTTTGGTAGTTCCCACTCATGGATATTTACCCAAGAAAAATAAAAATTATGTTCATACAAAGACTTGTACTAGAATTTTCAGAGCAGCTCAATTCATGACAGCTCCAAACTAGGAACAGCCCACATTGCCATCAAATGGTAAACGGACAAAACAAACTGCCAGACTGCAGCATGTCCATGAAATGCAATGGACTCACAAGAAGGAATGAACTGCTTATGCAAACAACATGGATGAATCACAGGAGTATTATGAAAAGTTAAAAAAAGAAAAAGCCAGACACAAAAGATCACCTACTGTATGGTTCTATCTATGTGATTATTTAAAAGAGGCAAAACTGTAGCGACAGAAAACATTATTGATTAACAGGGACTGAACAACAAGACTGCAAGGGGACAGAAGGGAACTTTTGAGCTAACAGAAATGTTTGTATCACGATGGAGTAGTGATTACACTATTTAAACATTTCTCAGAATTTAAACTATAAACACAAATTGGTCGATTTTACTGCCTGCAAATTATACCACAATAAAACGGAAAACAAACACATTCCCAAAATAGATGTGTAACATATAAAATAAATTTTAGTCTTCGCAACTCCTGAACACATTAACATTATAACTCTTCGATCTCATTAAAAGTGAAATATTCAGCTGTAATTCTAAATTATATGAACAGAAGTATCAAGTAGTTGAATATTTATAACGCTCAAAGACAGAAGCTATGATTTTATTTAATAACCTCTAAAGCATAGTATGCATCTATGAGGAGATTTCCGATTACTTTGGTCAGAAGATACTAAGCTATTCTGCAGATGAAGATCAATAGTTTTACCGAATATGCAAAGTACAGCTGGGGACATTTTGTCACATTGTAACTGTTGGACAATAGGTAAAAGGAATTAAACCACTTGCAAATAACCATGCAAACCTGGAAACACATGAAACAAAATACTGTACTATTTGCTCATGTCAGCTACTTCACTTTTAGAGAGAGGAGAGGGCAGCAGGGAGCAGGGGCCAATGTACGTTGAAAATGATGCCAAAAATTTGAAAGCGATCCTGAATGGAAGAGACTCTTCAGCAGGTTCCCTGGAATTGTACAAAATATCCTTCCCAAAATGTAATTTGGCTGGGCACAATAAGGAAGTAACCACGAATTTGGTAACTTTACCAAACCCTATCCACATCTTTTAAATAATTGAAACAAAAAAAAAATCTTTAAAAAAAAAGTCATTCGGAGAAGGACTTCCTTTTCATTTTAAACCGCATCTCATTTGAAATAAGCCACATTTCACTTAATGTGAAATGTTTCACATTTTTGCCTATAGCAAAAACAAGGGACCAGAACCATTATACTTCACTATAAAACTACATTTTGAAGTTGGAAGGAAAAAATTGCTTTTCTTCCTATTATTCCTGTGATAAGAAGAGGCTACATGAATACAGCAATAAGTCTGGATGATTAATAGAAATAAAAAAGTTTAGAGGATACCTTAATAATGGAGTGAAGAATCGGGAAATGAACCATCCTGAATTATCACGATACTGCTCTCTTTCCATGACCTTCAACAACTTTTTGGCCAACAGTTTAGAAAACTCTACTAAAATTCAGTATCTTAAAATATTTTTGGTCATCTTTTCAATACTGTACATGCTATTCCACGGTCGATAAGTAAACTGAACATAATTTGCCTTGAATATGCAAGGGACTAACAGACTGTACTTTTCCTGTCATTTTGGCCACCTGTGTTAAAGTGAGTTTTACATTCTGCAAAATATACAGTAAATAATATAAATAAATACTGAAAGAACAAAGTTAAAGTTACATAAAATATCTTTAAGTGAATACATTGATTTCTGAATAATAGCGATGAGAACATACTAGTGCTGGGAAACAATTCTTCATGGATGTCTCGCATTTCTGCAGGTCTTGTGCACAAAGGCACCGTGATTGTGCTTTTATTCTAGACTATCTTTTCAAGAATGTTTATGTATTAAAAAGTCTTGGAAAATAAAGATATTGCTTCCTTATGAAGCAAAGGGCAGGTATGTTTACTGTCCAGTATAATAAACAAAATGTCTCAGTCAAGGGCAAAGGTCACCCAGGCATTCCATCCATTGTATAAAAATTCAGGTTTCTTAAGGTTGAGGTTTCTCAACTGTGACACAGCATCAGCCTGGGTCCCTCCCTCCTGCCTCCATGGAGCTTAGGAAATACGAAGAACCAACAAGAGGCTGGTGCTCATGCTGCGTGCTGTGCAATGTGTAATAAACTCGTCTGCCTCTGACCCCCAGAGTCCCATGACTTCTGTCAGCATCGGTGCAACTGTATCAGGATACAAGTTAACTTGTTAGCTTACAAGTAGGGTAAAATCTCTGACCCATCACAGTTCTTGACAATTAGATTATATGCTGTTAAAAATTTTACACATAGTGGCAGCCAAAAATCTCTTGGTATGATTTACACCTCTGGTGAAAATGCTGATCTGACTGTATTTTTAATTGAGTGGTTATGTCTGAATGACCAAAAAGAGACAACTAATATTCTTTTTTTACCTTTTCTGTAGTTTCCCCAATTTTCTTTAATGGTTACGTATTTTATCTTTTAAAATTATTTTGATAAACTTTTTATTTTGTAGTAACTTCAAGTTGATAGAAAATAGTATAGGGTACTGTAATAACTTCAGGTTGCAAAGACAGTACAGAAAATTCTTGGTCACCTCTCCCTTCCTCCCCAGTTTCTCCAATGCTAACATCTTACGTAACCATGGTACATCTGTCAATACTAAGAAACCAACACTGGTACGTTACTATTAACTAAACTCCAGACTTTAATTTGGATTTCACTTGTTTTTCCATTAATGTTCTTTTTCTGTTCCAGGATCCCATCCAGATTGCTACACTGCATTTAGAGTGTGTATTATTTTACATGTTAGTATCTTTATTAAGATGTAATTCATATAATATAAAACTCACCCATTTAAAATGAGTAATTCAATGGTACCAGTATATTCACAGAGTTGTATAACCATCACCACCATCTAATTTTAGAACATTTTCATCTCAACCAAAAAAAAAAAAAAAACACCACACCCATTAGTAGTCATGCCCTATCCCCAACTCCTATCCCCCAGAGCTAGACAACCACTAATCTACTTTCTGTCTCTATGGATTGCTTACTCTGGACATTTTATATAAATGGAATTATACATTATTTGGTCTTTTGTGACTGGGTTCTTTCACTTAGCAAAATGTTTTCGAGGTTCCCCCATGTTGTAGCATGTATCAGTATTTCACTTCTTTTATAGTCAAATAATATTCCTGTATGGATACACCCACATTTCGTTTACCTGTTTATCAGCTGATGGATATTTGGGCTGGTTTCCTTATGAATAATGCTGCTATACACATTTGTATAAAAGTTTCTGTGTGGACATATGTTTTCACTTCTCCTGGGCATATACCTAAAAGTGGAACTGCTGGGTTATGCATATGGTAACTATGTTTAACATTTTGAGGAACTGTTAGACTGTTTTCCAAAGTGGCCACACCATGTAATAATTTCTCCATGTTCTTGTCAACAACAGTTGTTTTGTTTTCGTCCTTTTGATTGTAGCCAACATAGTAGGTGTGATGTGGGATCTCGTCCTGAGTATGCATTTCTTTTAAAATGGAAAATATTTTTTAAGCTATTGTTACTTTCTAGAAAAAGAAGATTGTGTGAAGATATTATATAATGCTCATCACACTCAGACTTGTTTCCTTCTTTTATTTAAAAAAAAAAATGTGTTAAGTACCTTCTATGTAACAAACATTGTGCCAAGCCTTAAAAGCAGAAGTAGTGAAAGAACTCGTCCTTAAAGAACTCACACTACGTGAGAGAGACAAAAATGTTAGGTCAATAAGCCTCCCACAGCATCTTGCACAGTCGGTGGGCAAATGTGTGTTGACTCGGATGATGCATGCTTTATTTAGCTGAGAAGGGAATGACAGTAAACAGAACACTGTAACTGCATACGATATTTCAAGAGCTACGTACATTTCTGGCTGGGTCACAGATGTTACATACAAAGACACTGAGCCAGAATAACAACTTTTATATTTATAATATAAAACATATTTTATATAAGATAGTGTGTATGTGTGTGTATGTGTGTGTGTGTGTGTGTGTGTGTGTGTGTGTATAGTACATAGAATGGGGAAGTCAGAGATTGCACCCACCAGCCTAGGTAGGAACCGGATTAACTCCAGATTAGTGTTTCACAGAAATTAAGGAAGCAGAGGGCTAAAAGAGGAAGGTATGCCCACAGTACCAACTGCTGCAGAGAAATCAAAACAGATAAAAAATAAAAAGTTACTGGATTTGGCATCTGTGAAGTTTCTGGAGACTTTGGAAAGAGCAGGTGAGAGCGGAATTAAGACTACAGCAACTCATTATATTTATAGATTCATACTTAAGAGTTTACAAAGCACTGTCACATAGATTTGGCCTTTTACAACCTTTTGAGAAGGCATGCTGCCATGTTAGAAAGGAGGAACAGGCTCAGTGAGATTCAGTCACAAAGGGACAAATACTATAATATATGACTCCACTTACATGAGGTACCTGGAGTAGTCAAATTCATAGACAGAAAGTAGAATGGTGCTGCCAGGGACTAGGAGGAGGGGAGAATGTGGAGCTAGTGTTTAACAGGTACAGAGTTTCAGTTTGGGAAGATGAAAAAGTTCTGGAGAGACAGCTGATGGTAATGGTTACACAACAACATGAATGTGCTTACTGTCACTGAACTATATACCTAAAAATGTTTAAAACTTACGTATATTTTATCACAACTTAAAAAATGCGCGTGCAGCAGTTAGAGATATGCAAGCTTGTTTAGCGAAAAGGAGTCAGGCAGCCCACAGAGTCAGAGCTGGAGCCAGTAATCTGGGCCAGACGCTACCAATCATGGTCAATGAAATTAACCAGAGGACAAACTCCATATGTACCGTGTGGAAAGAATGTCAAAACATGTATCAGCATTTTCGACCACATCCTGTATAACAGCAATACCAAGCATATCGTATTCATGTATGAAGAATATTGTGTTTACTATATAAGCAAGCTGCTTAAGAGATATAAACTGGATTATGAAACATATCCCCCTCCTTTTGCCCTATTTCAGAATCACTGATGTGGCAGAGAAATTTGCCCTAGCCTTGCTTCTATTCATCAGCAACTTCACTGTTTCTTTGTCATGTACACAACCAAGGTAACTTACAGGCCACACTATGTGGCTCGATTTGAAACACTTTCAAAAGAGTGCTGCTTACACTCCAGATACAATGCCAGGCCCTCAGTAGATGCATGATAATACGTTTAAAACTTATACTGCTGTTAATCAAAAGCTACCAGATATTTTTGATTAGAGGAATGCTTGTTTTCATATTAGTCTCTTTTCCAAAATGTAATCTCTAAGACTGAGGTTTTCACATTAACAGATAAAGTGACTCCTTGTACCATCAACATGCGTTAGCCAGTTCTGAGTTTGGGCTGCTGATCGTCAGCAGAATTAGGAAATGGAATAGGAAGAATCACCGGTGTTGGTACTGCTAATAATTTGAATTTTAAGAGAATAATGAAGATGATGATTATGAGCCCCTCTATCCAGATTTTGCCTTTATGGAATCTTGGGCTATGAGTAACATATAGGATTGGCAATTTACTGAATGGGCAGGAGAGGGAACTGTTCAAGATGACTCAGAAATTTTCTTTATTAAGTAGCTGGAAATGTGGAAAACAGATTTTGCCATTTAATATCTACATCTTTTGGAGACAGAAGTCGTCAAAACATACTTTTTTGGCTCTGATCACATTATGATTCTTTAGCTAAAAAACACAAACTCAGTCACAGGTTTTCCTTTGTCCAGTGGTATCTCCAAAGGTACTCAACATCCAAAATTCTGGTGGACTACAGTGCACACAGAACATAGGATGATGGAAGTGACCTCAGAAGAAACACCAAGCCTCTTGGGGTAACTTTTTCGTTCCCACCATGAAGCCTAGGGACCTCTCATAATTACCTAAACCACACCCACCATGTGTTCCCATCAGTCTGAAAATAGAGCTGTACATATTTTCGTGGAGAAGGAACTGCTGTTTGTTTCTGGCAGCATTTCTGCTACTGTTTATATCTGAACATCCTAATAATACAACTCATGGTTACACCCAGCCTTCCCAGCCACTGCCCGTATTTACTTCCTCTGCAACTGTCTCAGGAGATCCAGGCAGAGTCACAAGGATGAACACAGGAAGCAAAAACCCACCATCTGGATGTGGAAGCCAACACTTGAGTCAAAGTCTTTTCAGGGAATCAGATGGTATTTGAGTGGATATTTGTGGTTGTCTTCAATCATTAACCTCCCCAATTACCTTTTGTTTTGCGGCAATGTGGAAGTCTCTTAAAGCAAGCAAACCTTTAAAGAACGTGTATCTTTCTGGGAAATGACACCACAGCTAGAGACAAACTACTCCTCCAGAGCTTTAGCTAATAAGGTCATGTGGCTTGCCCAAATATCATGGATGGGGGAGGGACTGTCCTCCTCTGTAAATATTGTCACCCAATGTACACAAAACACTGCTGCAAATCTTTTAACTATTCTGCTAACATTCTGAATTACCAGCTACAAAATAAGCTCTCCATAAATTTTCAGTAACAGGAAGAATCATGTTACTATTAGCAGAGAGTATTTTTTCCAGGTACCCAAAGTTACAAAATTAGTAACACAGAAATGGCCCTGGCTAAATCTGCATAAATCGGCAGTTAATTCCAGATTCTGACTCCCTTCCTTTTGGTATGCTAGTTTTATAATAAGTTTCTTATACTTGCTGTTCTCTAGTAATGTTCACATGATGAGCAGAAAGAAGTTGGCTACCAGACTGAGTGAGGTGAAAACTCTCATCAGTCACCAACTTGTGAAGTCAACACTAGTTTTTTGAAGGATGCTGAGAAAAAGTGAACATGTTGGTACCGAAGGGCTCTGCCAACAATTATAATTCTTCCATATCCCATTTTTAGCATATGATTCATAGTTACCAACCACTTATCCTAAGAGCCAGAAGCCATGTATGTATCAGGAAAGGGGAGCCAACGGCATGTCATACACAGAAGAAAAGAAATGTGTTATGTGTGGAAGGGACAAAGGGATGGGTGACCAAGGAATATCGTCAACTTAGGTTTTATTACTCTAAAAAAATTAGAAAAGAAATATTAATAAGACTTAGGGGATGTCAGGAATTGATGATGGCACACACAAGAGCTGACCTGAGGATGAAGACCAGTGTGTCTAGCCTCAGGGAAATCTTATAAGGAGGTCCTGATGCAGAAGAATTACCATGAAACTATACCACGCAGAACTGACAAAGGAAGGAGATGAGAGTGCAGAATAAGCCAAAGAAAGTGTGGGTACATAAGTGAGAATTTTGAAGCTAATCTATAGTGATTTATTAGGATGCCAATGGGAGAGACTGGAGATGTAAATGTGGAATCGACGTGACAGCTCAGAAGCTAAACTTTGTAATTATTGCCATATTTCATCTCTGTGTTCTCATACCACACTTATAAGTACCTTAAACATCATTTACATAACATGATGCTTATGAATCCAAACTTACAAAGATTAACTCATTTAATCAACAAATATTTACTGAGCTTTTAATATGAATTAGAGAAACTGTTCTGAGTATTTTAGATACATTAATGAACAAATGAAAATAACAAATTCCTTAGTATAAAAAAGCAGAGTTCCACAGGTAACAGTGGAATGAGAACATGTACATAATCACTTGAGAATTCACTTGGTACATACACCAACATAGCTATTTTAACAACACATAAAATACTGAAATTCAAAATAATTTTGTTGAAATAACTGGGGAACACTTCTGAATGTTTTAAAAAAGAAAAAAGGAACCAAAAGAATTGTAGAGACAATCTGCTAAAAATTGTATGGACAAAACCAACTTATACACCATCATGTACCTGTCCACAGTGTTATGGAAGGAATTCCTGCGCTGGGAAAGAAGTGACCAAGATAACTTCTAAGACTTCTTCCAATATGAAAAGCCTATGTAAAAAAAGAATACATATGTATACAGAAATAAAAGTTGATATACATACTCATGCAGTAGAAGGAATTGGTCAACTCAAAGAGGAGGCCTAGGATAACAAGAAAAAACATGGACTTTGAAAACAGTCCAACCTGGGGTTGCATCCTATTATGGATTACACAGGAGGTGTGAGGCCATTGGGAAAACTGCTGTCTAATCAGACGTTTTCCTGTATGCAAAAAGAGACAAAGAGGACGAATGTGCACATTTAATGCCTGTGTCTCATATAACTCACTTCTTACCCCTTCAGACCACAAAACCCCCTTATCATGCCTGGACTATCACAATGGCGGCCTAACGGATTCCCACACTTCCAGAACGATCTCTCCAAAGCACAAACAGAATTAAGGCATCCTCACCATGGCTGTCAAGGCCCTGCTTCTCCAGGTCCCAGCTCTGGCTCCGGCCTTCTCATAATATTCCCCCAATACTCCCCATGTGCTACTCAGTATGTTCCTATCCTTCACAATGGCCCTGCAGGTTCGTTCCTTTCTCAGGGTCTCCATATTTGCTGTTCGTTCTTGCTAGAACACTTTCCCTTGGAATAAGGTGGTGTCTTTTTATCCTCTGGAAATAGCTTTTTAAATGTCTGCACCTCCAAAAGCCCCTGTATCACAGGACCACTCTATCTGAAACAGGTCTGCCCATTATTCCCCTTAGAGCGCCCCCCACTCATTTCTGTCAAATCACTTAAAACAGTCTGTACTTATTTCTTTCTCTATTTACTGTCTGTCGTTAAGCAGTACTAGGATAAAGACTGTACCTCTTGGACACTATGCCTGGCATAGAACAGGTACTTAGGGTTTTTTTCATGTCCTTTCAGTGTTATTATCTTCTTCTCTATCTCCAAAAGCAAAGAAACTAGCACCAAATGTCCCTGTTTCATTTCAAACTAGCAACAGGGTGTTTTCAGGACTCCTAATGTTTATTTATTTGTAATAAATGACTATTTTCTGAGAAGTGAAGTTTTCTCTACTTAAAATCTTTATTTATTGGGCAGTATGACACAAATAAAAGAACACAAACACCTTTATTAGCTGTGGCCTTGTGGGGAAAAAAAAAAGTCACATCTTTGTCACTTAAGTGCTTCATATTCCACACCATGCATGGCTCAAGAAAACCCTCAAGCTCTTCATTTGAAAATGGGGTAAAAAGTCACTATCAGTCTCAAATGAGGTAACGAGGTAACATACATGGAAGCGCTTTGTTAAGACTGTAAAATAGCAACTATGAGGCCAATAAGCCTATACTGATTAGCTCCACTTTTTCATAAAGGCTAACATGCCCAGCTAGAGTGTAAACTACGACTGCTGTAGCATTATTTTGAATTTACGATATTCCTTGTGATACTCAGACTGAGATTTTCTTTCTCCTTCTTTCTCCTCACCCCTTTTCCTGATCCATAAAATCATAAAGCATCATGCAAATAAAAATCTTAAAAACTAGGCTCTCCCAATACAGTATATGAGGACAAAAAATTTAAAAGGTATCATTGTGATTTTATAAAGGAAATCACATTTCAGAGAAACCAAAATGAATAAAATCTTGGAACAAGTTCAAAACACTAAGTTCCCAACAGCTGTCAGCCTAGGCCCAACAAGTCAAGCCACCACCTGGTGGTGATCATGGAGGGACAATGACGATACTCCACCACAAGTCACAGCTCCTTTACCTAGTGCCTCGCCCAACAAGGCATTTCACTGGCCTCTGTGTCTAGCCTCCTGAGCCATTTCTTAGCCTTACTCAACCAAAGAAAGAAATTAGGGAGTCTAAAGTAATCAACTGAATTGATAAAACAATAAAATAGCTCCACTATTTCCTTGACCAGGACAATATATTACACCTTTGCCTAAAATTACCCCCCTACACACCTCCTCGAAAATTCAGATACTGAGGTTCTTTTGTTATCTGTGAAACACTTGGTTGGTTTCCAATTTCCCCTGCCTTTGCCAGAAAATTGCTAAACTTCCAAAAAGTGCTCCCTGAGTCGTCCAACATTCCCAGACTCCCATCTTACTGGCTGGTGGAGTCCTTACTAATTTTAGATTCAAGGATGCCTTCTGTGAACAATTAGCTATCCAGAGTCTCCGCCCCCATCCTGCTTAGACACCCAACATCACTAATGCTGGGAAAACAAACAAATACAGCTATCAACAGAGTCAGAAGCTACATCTGAACAGCAGTCAAACCAAGCCCAAAAGTTGGCTTTGTCACCTTAATAAATAGGTTGGAGCCCCTTCCAAAAGAAATAAATGTTGCCTACCTTTCCCCTAAAGAAGTCAGACTGAGACAGTAGCAGAACAACAGAAAGACAAGACTCAAACAAAAGACAGAAAGACTAAGCGGCAGAAAGATAGACTGACAGAGAAAGAGACCCAGAGAGATGGGAGTGGGACCCACAGGGATGACAGGCAGGACAGACACAGACACCTCAGGAAAGAGCAACTCTGAAGGTGAGTTTCTCCCTCTGTCATTTTCAAGAGTATGAGGTTATCCTGAGCATGAGAATCCATTTTAAAGCAAATAAAACTACATTTCAACGATGAGTAGTTCAATGCTGATTCCCAAGCACCCACTGTTTCTGTTCAGACACTCCTTTAAGAACCTTATTATCACCCCTTACTCTACTACCCTCCACTGTTTGCCCGGATTTCTCAGACTTTCTCCAAATACGGGAAGGCCAAGGACATTGCTACTGGATTCAAAGAAAGAAAATAGCCCGCAGAGCTTCAGAATGCACGAGGTGTGCCTCCCCCCTTACCTTCAGCAACACCACATCCACAGTCCTGTCCACCTTGGAGATGTCACACAGGCTGTAGCGCCTCTTGTGCCGTTCATACATTTTGCCAAAATGCAGAAGAGAAAAGACAAAATGCAGGAAGAATATCCACTGTTAACTTGGGGACCAGTGTGCTCACCCAAGTCCAGAGTTCCAAATTTCTCACGGTGAGCTGGAGGAGATCTCTGCCTTCCAGACTTCTCTCTATGTAAAACCCTCAAAGGGTCAAAAAAAAACGAATTGAAAAGAAACCAAGTAGAATCCAATTCCTTGAACTGACTGAGAACTTTCTGGCAACTTCAGACGGCAGGAATGATGAATTTAGAATTCATAATATAAACAATAAATGCCTCCGGATGCTATATTTTGTGTAGATCTTGACTGAAAGAGAAGCACACACCATTTCCATCTCTGGCGATAACTCCAGTAAAAAAATTAAGAATGAACTGGCTGAGCATAATGGCCGACACACGTGGGGAAAAAAACCCGAGCAGGCAATAAAAATCCAGTATGTGCTTTGCCAGGAAGAGAGAAAAAGAAAAAGAAAAAGGGGGAAAAAAAGAGGAGGGGAGAAAAAAAAAAAGGAAGACAACCCTATTTCAAAGGGATAACATGAAGAAATTCATTAAATTCTATTCTTGCTTTAAACAAAAACAAAGACAAAACCAACTTTTCCTTCAAGGAAATAAAAAGTAGAAGCTGGGAGATGCTTTTCGAAGTAAAAAGTCTTTAGAGTCTGTCTCTGCTCACTAGGCAGTAGGGCTTGGTTGTGATTCCAGCTGAAAATCTAAGGACAGCAGAGGAAAGGGGGGAGAAGAAAGACCACTCCCCTCCTCTCCCCCCTCCCTCTGAGCCAGCCCTTCCCGGCCCCAGCCTCCTCCCTGATTCTTCCTTCTCTCTCAAGAACGTCACTACTTGCCCTTTTAGCTCTGCGCCCGCGGCCTTGGAGGTTTGAAAATTCAATTGCAGTGGTGGGAACATGATTCATCTACAGACCAAGAAGAGAAAAACAAGGCTTCCTTTTCCAACCCGCTTCTTCCTCCTCCCACTCCCACCACCCCTATGAAAAAGGCTCTGTCAGACATGGCAAGATGCAGCTCAGCCCTTTGATGTCAGAGTGATATGCTAATAAAGGAAGGGGGTGTCATTCTAAACACAAGCTTGTACAACAGACTATGTATTCCACGAAGCACAGAAAATTAAAACTACCCAAAGCATACACTGTATCTCCGTGCCAAATGCAAACCAATGATTTAATACGAGAAAAATGTTAGCCAAATATTGCACAGTTATGTCTCTCTAGGATCTAGAAGTGAGTGGCTACAAAAGTGTCTGACAAGGGTTAAAAATCATCAAGAGTTAAGCTTTGAGGGGGTAAGGATGGAGGGGGCTTAAAGAAAATTAAAGAGAAAAGGAGAATATCTTAATATTTTTTTGTGACTAGTAAGAGCTGCCTGGCTGGGACTTCCTCCTTCAATGTTTTCACTCACATTAGCTGGGCCTTGTACGTAGATCTGTTAATTCATTTGCCAGTTTTCTTACTATTCCAGACCCTTCTAACCCCTACTCTATCTAACATTCTCAGGGGCAGACCTGTTTCAGAACGCATTCTCTCACTTCAGACATTCTCTCACTTGGATCATAAACGATTTGGGAGGGAAGAGGAGGAGGAACTGAGGGAAGCAGAAAGCAGAAAGAAATGGAGAAAGAAAAAGGAAAAAAACAGGAAGGATTTTCGCTTTGCAGGAGCTGCTGACATTATCCTGCAGTTGGCCAGACTAGTCCTTAGCTAGACCTGGAGAGTGTGAAAGCAGGTGTTCAAATACCACAACAGAAAGGAAGAAAAGAGATTTAATACCTAAATTGCTGTCAATATTTAGGTGAAAGGTTTTTCAGGAGCTATGAAAGGGGTATAGAGGTTCTGATGAGTCACCATTTCCTCGAGTCAGGCATTCAAGTTGCTAACCAGCTTAAATGAGAGAAATACAGCAAACCCTGCTCAGAACGCAAGCATTTTCTTCATCTGTGTATCAATACACCACAGCTACAGCCACACCAACTCAAAGCCTTTACACCCCCCATCTCTCCAGTTGATCCCATGCTCAAAGGTGGACAACCCCTGCCCTCCCCAAATCCCTAGTGAGCCTTGGCTCCATAATGTTACAACGCGTACAGTGAGACAGATGTTGTTTTTCATTAGAGATGATGCTAGAAAACAGTAGAAACAAGACGATTAGAGATTTAGAAGCAAAAGTCTTGCTTAGGCTTACCAAAAGCATGGGAACCTGGCCAGGGATTTATAAATATTTTCAAACTATGTGGTCTAGAGCAGCCATTGAAAGATCCTTTAGACTTTAGCATATAGAAAAATTCATAGTTTATTATCTTTTCTGTATCAATTTTCACCAAACTATAATTCAGAACCTTCCTTCTCCCCATAAGAATACAAATTTGCCTCCCCTCTGTCCTCAACATGGTTTATTCCTCACTGCCACTCCCTTCTGTTTTAATTAGAATCAAATGTTTCCTGCTTCCAGGGTTCCCAGGCATCTATCTCTCCAGGGATCAGAGATGCTTTAATCACCAAAAAGCCTTTCTACCCCAACCCTGTCTAACTAGTAACTTAAATGTAGATAATCTGTATCAATTTAACAGACATTTTCTACCTGGCAGTAGAGGCAAACAAAAGAAATAAATAACAAGTTCTCTGTCCTCAGGAAGTTTATACAAGCAGAGAGAAACCTGTTTCAAAATAATATAATTTCCTAAAACAACCCAGATTAGGCTTGAGACATACAGATTAACCTTTTTATTTCTTAATATCTGCTGGCTTTGTGCTACAGCCTGAAAACCTAGGTATCCTCCTCTTCCTTACATACTCTGTTCCTCCTTGAAGAACAAAATGCTCTGGGTGAAAAACAAAGAGTCTGTTCTGCTTTCCCCTCTGCTTCTACTCAGCACTCTCTAACAGAAGATAGAATCTCTAGTTCTTGTGCTTTTGCAGCTGATGTGACAATTCCAAGTTTTTATCAAAAACATCTGGAACCACTGAACAGTTAGTTATTCTGTTAGGATTTTGAAACACAGCAACCAATCATTTCATATCTAAACCAGAGCTGAGAGTTACAGATTTAAAGGAGGCTTTGAGTGTATTTCTCCTTTCCTTTATTTTTGGGAACTTGTAGTAAAATATTTATTGACAACCACACTATTTACAATTGTAGTTATTTACAGTATTGATATCTCCCTTCTCTCTGCCACCTCCATCCCTCTCTCTATCCACAAAAAGGGGTCCCAAATTCTTCAAGAGAAGCAACCAGTGCTTTTAGTCCATCTCCTGCCACAGGCCCAATATACATTCTTAAAAATTCCAGAAAATGAAGTATAAAATGTTTTATACATTTTGATTTAGCTATAGCATTTTCTGTTTGTGAATTAAATTTTCTCTTGCTTTACTTAATTACAAGGTCTAACACACACCTTACCCAAATTGTTTAAGCATTGTTATGGATCAACACTGTCTGGCTGCCTTACTGCCAGTTAGGGCAGAAGCTTGTCTGAAGTCCCACAGCAAAGTTTCTGATTTAGGACACCACCTAGTGGGTATGCTGAAGACCCAAACAGAACACCAAAGGCTAGTAAGTACTGGGGTGCTGGATGGAGGTGGGAGGGGGCGGCAGGAGTGTTCTTCCCAAAACCCCCAAGTGAACATAATGTAGCAGCATGTGACTGGACACTGGTTTACAACCCACCAATGATCAATTTAGTCTCTGTGGAGAACATAAGGCGCTTAAGTGAAAACTAAGGGCTCTTTCTTTTCCTAGGTGTGCTACTCTCTCACTGAGCAACTTGGGATATATTAGTTTGACTCTCTGGGCCTAGATTTCCAGAAGGGAGAAATGAGAGGGATTCAACACTAGATTGTATCTGAAGTTCCTCCCTGCTCTAATATTATATATTGTCAGTCTGAGACTAAGAAATCTTTATCACCTGCCATACAGCTCATAGAACGTGGGTGGTTTCAGAGAAAGAAAAGGGAATTTGAGACATTGTCTCGAAACTTGTTGCAGAAAACATAGTTGTGCAATAATGTTTTCTATTTTCCACCTCCACTCTTCACATGAAATGAGAAGGAAAGGTTTACCACAGACAACAATTTTCATTAATCTTTGATTTCATTAACTTAAAAACAGCAAGTCATCCAGAGTCACACATTTGTTGGTGGCAAAATTTACTAGAATATACATAAAACATTTGGCCTCTGCTTGAGTAATTCCCATCTGCTTAAAATAACAGACTGCTTCCAATAAGATGTATGAGTATTTGGGAGGCGAAGAAGAAAATTATTTGTAATGGCTGCAAAGGCACTGTCTCCGTCTAGGATTTCATTTTTAATTTCCACTTAAGTGTTTGAGCACTGTCAGCCCAGGAAAGGGAGGCCTACTGTTCCCTCCTAGCATTCACTGGCACATTCCACGAAGGTAAAAGGGTAAAGGAGAGGGGGCGGCCCAGAGGGCCTTCCACCAGCAATTCTTTTCAAATGAGTCCAAAGCAGCAGCAAACAGCTCCTTTCCTTCATTAACCCCTTACTGCCTTTCCAAGAAGAAACCTTAAGACAATTTCACTGGTGGCAACAAATTGACAACAATAGCAACAATAAAAATAACAAAAAATTAATATGGAAGAATATAAGGAAAAAAAGACTTCACAAACTCAGGCTCCTTATAGGAAGTAAGTCTCATGGAACAAGCACTCAAATGTTAAACTTTACTGAAAATACCAACAGCTTTGTGAAATAAAAGGAGGAAGGACAGAAGAAAGGGAAATGGCAGAATTGTAATTTCAGTTGGACAAATAGGACAGTTTGTTCTCTAGGACAGGTCCTCTGGAGCAAGATTTATCAGTAACAACGATGTTTACTGAATACACCTCCTGTATGCCAGATGCTTCCGCGTGCACAATTTCATTTATTCCTCATAAAAAGCTGTAAGGTGAATTTTACTGTCTACTTTATAGATGAGAAAAAGTAGCACTCAGAATTTAAATCGGTTTTATAAGTTACGCAGCTATTAAAACGAATTTGCATTACACTCAGTCTGTGTATCTTTCTTTCCACAACATATCTTATTTTGCCACTTGAGAAATCCTCCAAATTAAAAGAAATGAAACTATAGTGGAGAAAACATAAGTTAAACTTTGAAGAAAGAAAAAATTCTTTACTCATCAGTGTTCTTAAATTTGATGTTATATAATGCCAAAGGGCAGAAAAAGATTTTTTTAAATAAAAATGCCAAGTGATTCCTAATTTTGGAAAGTACAGGTAGAAAGTGCATCATTACATTAAACTGACTCAACTGCTCTGCCAACAATACTTGACATTCCAGTTTTTAAAAAAGTTTCTCACTATAGTAATATTTTACAAAAATCAGAATGAACACATCAAATACACAGACTAAGATCTCTGGAGAGTGATAACTGGTATCCAGGTCTTCTGTAAAATGAATAGGTACACTGATCCTAGTTTGTCTTTTTGGAACAAACATCAGTTATTTCTTACAGCAGCATTTCAAACATCTGAAGATGCCCATCATGACTCACCACCCTCCTCCCACTGGCCACAGGGCACCTGAGCGCTCTTTACTCAGTGTCCCTGTGATGCAAACACCCCAAACAAAATCCTGTGAAATGTGTACACTGGCATGATTAACATCAAAGTAGCTTTAGCACAAATACACCACTAGAGGATGAATTTATGGTGAAATAAGCTCACTACCATTTTTTTTCAGTTTGATTTACAGTATCAGGTCTCTCTCGTACTATAATTTTTATTTAAATCTTTATTTTAAAACCCACTTCATATATTTGTGCTAAAGTCTCTCATTTGTTTAAAGTTACCATTTTAGCCTCAAAAGAGAATCTTGAATCTAAATTCTGTCACTGAAATATCAGCTGTTCCTCCAACCTCTGTGTGATTTATAAACCAGAAGAGTAAAGCTGACTGTGGAACCCAGAGATAAGCCACTGAAAGCCTCCCCTTGAAGGACATCTATCCATCAATCAACACTCCTGATAAAATGCTGCCCATCAGCTACAAAGCCAACTGAAAATCCTGAGTCACATTTCCCCGTCCCCTATACAATATAGAACAATTGGTAAAATTTCTTGCTGAAATTAACACGTTAGATCTATTCAACCAGTCTAATAACCCTACTAAAAAGAGAAATGAGACACTACTCATGCATATATTGTTTGATAACCACTTCTCTATGTGTTCTATTTGAAACTAGATCCCAAAGACAGTCATATCTGATCAAGTATAAGCCATATTTGCTGTTATTTTTTAATCTTCCAGCAACATTTCTTTTTAGCATGACCACAAGAGCATCACATAAGACAGTCCATTACAGACAAAAATAAAAGCTAACTTTTTTCTTCATAATGGTACAATTATATAAGAATTTCTTCTCACATGTAGAAATCTTACTAACTTCATAAAGCTTGTAAGTACCAACTTTTATTTGAGTAACATTACTATAAATAATAGTATCCCTTTCTTCTCTAAAGGCATTAATGGTAAGAAGGCTACCTCTCTCACAGTTCCTTATCTTAAACATGCTAACTATACCAACGAATAGTCAATTCAAATAAATTCACACCCTTTTGCTATTTTCCCACCCAAATAGTTAGTATATATTTATTGTATATATACCCAAATAGTATATATATTTCCAAATGCAAAAAGCGTAAGAGATTTAGACAAAACTTTTGGTAAACAATTTTATTTCAGATGGTAACCTAGATCTTGAAAAATATTTTTTTACTTATCACTTAATTTTTAAACAGCTCTACTGAGGTCTGATTTACATAACAAACTGTGCTTATTTAAAATATACTAAACATTTTATAAATATTTAATTTTTTAAATTGCAGTTTCAAATTTTCCTAAACAATATGCCTTTAAAATACATTAGCATTTTTGAAACCTGAAGTGCAAGAACACCAAACATGGCAAATTGAGTAACAGGAACAATTTAAACCACCAGAAATTTCACACAGAAAATTCATAATATTGTTGGGACTGTATATTACAACTCTATATGTCACTATTTTAAATCTTCACCAAATATTTTTTGAACATCTATGCTTAGCACTGAGTTCATAGCAGTGAAAAGAACGGACACTAGATAATTACCACAGTGTGTGAGAAGTGTTAGAGGAATCACAGGGTGCTACAAGAACATTTTGCCTGAAGACGTAACATGCTCTAATGGCCAGCAAAGGCCTCCTGAGCAGGAATTATAATGCACGTGTACAGGGGTGCAGGGAGGCAGGAGAAAAAGAGCTGGAGAAAGACTGATTTGGTGTATAGGACCAGGCAGAAGACTGTGCTCAGGCCTAGGGGGAAGAGCACAGTAGCAAAGGATGAGTCCCAAGGAGCAGAAAGAGCCCAGTTCCAGGGGAACAGGTAACTTACGTTCAGAAGTCCACGTCACTGCAATAGGAAAAGTAACTGAAGGGGTGTTAGCAGGGGAAAAGTACAATCACTTCTGCATTTCAAAAATATTTTTTCTGGAGTATGCTCAGTAGACAGGAGGGAGCAAGACCAGAGACTGGGAGATTAGTTACAAAGCTGTTACAGAAACTGGATGAGAGATGATGGCAGATTGAATTGAGGTGATGATAGCAGAGATCCAAAAAAGAGACTGAGGCCAGGTGTGGTGGCTCACACCTGTAATCCTAGCACTTTGGGAGGCCGAGGTGGGAGGATCACTTGAGGCCAGGGAGTTTTAGACCAACCTCAGCAAGAGCAACACCCTGTCTCTGCAAAAAAATAGAAAAATTAGCCAAGCATAGTGGCATGTGTCTATAGTCCCAGCTACTCAGGAGGCTGAGGCAGGAGGATCACTTGAGCCCAGGAGTTCAAGGTTGCAGTTAGCTATGATGACATCACTGCACTCTAAGCCTGGGTGCCAGAGACCCTGTCTCAAAAAACCAAAAAACCAAAAAAAATTCTATTCAATGTTTATTTAATGTTATGAATGCTAGTTAACAGAAAGTTAATCAAAACTAGAGTTTTTATGCAACCTAATAGCTACATTTCCTCCTCAGACCATTTAAATTTTTATAAACATTTGCTGGCTTAAAAAAGATAATATGGGCTGGGCACAATGGCGCATGCTAATAATTCTAGCACTTTGGGAGGCCAAGGCAGGAGGATCACTTGAGGCCAGGAGTTCAAGACCAGCTCAATAGAGACTTTGTCTCTACAAAACAAAAATCAGCCAGGCATGGTTCTGGACACCTGTAGTCCAAACTATTCAGGGGGCTGGGGTGGGAGGATAACTAGAGTCCAGGAGTTCAAGCTGCTGTGAGCTATGATCATGCCACTGGCACTCTAGCATGGGTGATAGAGCCAGACCCTGTCTCTCAAAAAAAAAAAAAAAAAAGGGAAAAAGAAGAAATTGAGAGTCCAAAGCTATTTAGTATTAATAGGATATTGGCCAATGGGGGAAGGAGAATGAAGGAAACGAAGTGTCCTATTTGACTAGGTTTCTGCCCCGGGCAACTAGTTAACGGGTGGAATGGAGCAGTCGACAAGTGTGTATCTGGAACTCGGGAGAATCACTGGGGTTGGGCATAAGGATTTGGGAATCAACACACAGATGTGACATCAAGGAAACTAAAAGGGGGAAGTATTTCAAAGAAACAATGGTAAACAGTGCCAAATGCTGTGAAAAGGTCAAGTAAACAAGAGATCTGGATTCTGGGCAAATGTCTCCTAGACCTTGGGGTGAAGGCAGTTCTGGTAGAGTGGGAAAAGCTGGATTTAAATATTCTACCATTTCACAGGGGAAAATTTAAGTTCTGTCTGCATACTCAACTCTTTCTAGTTTTCTCTTAAGACATTTTTCCCTTTAGAGAAAACACATTAAGTGACTCCTTATACAATAGTTGCTATAGGATTGCTAATAAATACTTTAGACTATAAAAACTTTCAGAAGTAAATAAAGCACTGACACAGAAAAAGGACCATTAACATGAAGTGAGCTCTGTGCAACATGTATGACTGCCCTTTCGTATACTTTTGATTCTGTCAGAGATCCTGCCATAGAAACCGAAAGAGAACGCTTGAGTATACACACTGCTATCTCGGTCAGGAATATGGACAAAGGTTTCTCACAGCTAGAGGAGGGAGGCAGGGTGGACAAAGAGTGTTTTGGCGAGGAAATGGAAAAAGAAGAGAAGAGCCAACAAGTGAGAAACTCCCTTTCCATATGATCATCTGTGGAAGTAAAAGCAAACTTTCTTCTATAAAACAAAGGCAGTGAGGTAAAAGGAAATAATGCTGACATTTACTGACTAGAATTTCCTAATGGGATTTTGTCATCACCGGCACGTCCTGGTCAATTAATAGCAAACTAATGAATATTAGCCAAACTTATGTATCCGCTCAGCAAATAATTTAAGTGTCTGCTATAGGTAAGTTGCTCTGTAAGGTTGTTACGAGAGATTAAAAAAATGCACGAAACATTTCTGGGTCCGCAAGGAACAGACAGCAGGGCAACTGCATGAGATACAAATATGAGACAGTAGGCAGTACACACGAAAAGCAGAATTCCGGCAAAAGGAATGAGAATCTCTGGTTGAAGTGATTAGGAAGAAAAGTTTCATAACGGTGATGGTTTAAGATAAAGAGAGTAAAGGGAGAAAATGGGAGGGAGGAGGTGGGCATTGCATATGAAAAGTGTGAGCGAAGGTACAAATAATGAATGCCGCAGGTAGGACAGAGGGATCGAAAGATGTCTGGTCCCATGCACCAGATTCATGTAATGGAAAGCAGTGACATTAGGCTTGAAAAGCATTAAAAGCCTGGTTTATAAAAGCATGTGACATGAAAATAGAACTACCATTTGACCCAGCAACCTGACTACTAGATATTTATCTAAAGGAAATGAATCAGTATGTTGGAGACATATAGATGCACCCCCATGTTTATTACAGCACTGTACCCAATAGACAAGTATGGAATCAGCTTAAGTGTCCATCATGGATGAATGGATAAAAAAATTGCTATGGTCCAACAATGGAGTATTATGTAGCCATAAAAAATAATGAAATCCTGTTATTTATAGCAACATGGATAAACTTGGAAGAAGTTATCTAAGTGCAATAAGCCAGGCACAGAAAAGCAAATACCACGTGATCTCACTTATTAAGAGGAATCTAAAAACGCTGCTTTCAAGTAAGTAGAGAGTACAACAGTGGTTACCAGAGGCTAGGAAGGTTAGGGTACAGGGGGATGGGGAGAGACTGGTCAACGAGTAAAAGTTACAGTTAGGTAGGAGGACTCAGTTCTAGTGTTCCATCACACAGCAGGGTGACTACGGTTAACAATAATGTTGTGTATTTCAAAATACAAGGGAGCATTTTCAATGTTCTTACCAGAAAGAAATAATAAATGTTTGAGGTGACAGATAGTAATTCCCCTAATTTGATTATTATACATGAATCAAAACATCACATTATACTCCATAATAGGTACAATTATGTGTCAATTTAAAATAAAATAAAACTTTTAAAGAAGCATATGATGTCACACAAAAGAGTTTAAACTCAATTCAGAGGCAGATGGGGGCCAATGAAGATGTTTGAGCGGAGAAGTGATATGATTTGTGCTGTTATTCGGGCAGGTGCTTCACCCAGTCTAATCTCCCTTGTCTGGATGTCATATTGCTCCATAAGCCTTATCCAATTCCATTTTCTACTGTTCCTTAAGGTATGTGTATGGTTGGTGTCTAAAAGTTCCACAACTAGGATATGGGTCCTCCTACTTCAAGGCCCCTGGCTCTTAGAACAATTGTGGTTTCTGAATTCCCTCCCTTTCCCGTCTACCTTAGCCAAAATCTACCTTTCCAATCCCACTTTCTTAATTCTTAATTTCTTAACCCTCCTTAGAACTCTCCCCTTTGAACTACTATGGAGCTTAGACTCTGATGTACTGACTTTAACGTGTCCTGCTCTGGACTGTTAATTGCTGCTGCACGTTGGTCTGATTTGAAGTAGATGATGAGCTCCTTGAAGGTTAACAGCCATTTCTTAAATCTCTCCCAGAGTGCCAAAGATGCTATGAGACATCCAAAGGCCAGATGACTGATTATGTCTTCATTCACCACGACAATCACAATCCCATGACTTTCAACAGCTGACCAAATTAAGTTATTAAACAGACAGAAAAGAATTTTGTCAGTGTCAACATACACGAAAGGTGAGTAGTCTAAAAGAGTTTCTGTGTGAAAAGGATAAAAGACCTGGCTAGACATGAAAACTTCAGTAACAAAATAACCGTAATTTTAGGAAAATTTGAATTCCATATAAAATGAAAATGTATTACTTTAGGAAATTACTTGACATTCTTATTTTTTCTCTTCACTGCAAAGAGAATAGTTCTAACATAGTCACTCAGTCAGACAAGCCAAGAAATGATTCAGTTTCCCATGGAAGACTTCCCTCATCCCTCCAGGCAAACGCACACCACTGTACAGTCATGCTTTCCAACAAATGTGGAGGTACAACTTGCTCTTTTTAACAACTGCCCAAAAGACAAAGTAAAAGGGAAAAGAGAAAAATCCTCCATGAAAAAGCCTACTTTTCAAGACTATTGCGAGGTTAATTTTAGAATTCACTCATCTCCAAAGCAACAAACGTAGTCCTGCTCATTTAGAGCCTATTATTTGGAGCCTGTATTTTGATAATTTTATTCAACTAGAAAAGGTATTTCAATGTTCTGGAAATTTTTAAGAAAGTACAACCGAACAGTTTACTTTAGATTAAATTGTGAAACTTTGCTTTCTTATTGCAAAAACATGTTTAAAGAGGGGGAAAGTGGTCCTTTACTTAAATACATACAAGCAGAGATGTCTCAAATAGTAAACATCAAACGAAATGAAAGGATGGCTGAGTGGTCTAATGACTCTCTCAACCTAGCACAATGGTTAAGAGCATGAACTCTGCAGCCAGACTTCCTTGAGCTAGTTACATAACCTTTCTGTTCCTCAATTTTTCACCTGTAAAACAGGGATTAAAATTATAGAGCAAATACCAAAAGGAAAAGGTTGTTAGGAGGAATAAATGAATTAATGGGTGTAAAGTATTTTGTGGGGTGGTTGTGGCATAGTTCTATATAAGGATTAGTTGCTATTTATTTTTACTTTATGATCATCGTTACATTTTTGCCTTATTTTTTAAAAAAGGTATTTAAGTCAGCCTGCAAGAGTGCATATAAATAAAAGTAAGGTAACTATAGTAAATTATGACTCAAGTAAGAATTAAAAGAATACCTTTGCTTTGAATCAGACAGCCATGCACTCTCTGGATATACTTTGCACCATGGAACAGGAAAGCAGAGAGAGGGAAGAGTTAAGTTTTTGGTTGTCTGATGATTGGAGAAGGTAGGCCGCTACCCCAGAAGCTAAGACCAAAGGAACTACATTGAGCATCTGAATACCAAGCTGTTTTATGAAGAAGTAGTTCTTGAAAAAGTGAAGACAGGATTAGAACACAGATGGAAGAGTAAAGCCTTAGGGAAAAAAAAAAAAAAAAGAAAAAAGCCTCTTCATCTGAGGCAAAGGAAAAGGAGAAAAGACAGATACTTATACACTTTTCCTGGCCAATCCCCAAGTGCCTAATTTGGACTGAACTTAAAATGTCCCTGAAACAATCTCCACCCAGAATGCTGAAATACCAGCGTGAGTGACCCTTTGGGCTAAGGAGCGTCTAGCTCTAAGACAAGACTCTGGGAAAGAAGCCTAGCACCACGACCACTTATCTGGCATTTTCTGTCTCTCCTTGCAAGACTCACACAAGTCAACTCACTGTTCTTGGACTATTTTACACCTGGCTGCTTCCACGTTCTTGATCCTGCCATGATGTTCTTCTGCATCTAGGTGAAGCCAGATGAGCCTCTGAGACCCCTTCATATGTGATCACATCCATGATGCTGCCACCAAACACCTCAGTCAAAAAACTGGCTTGTCCTTCTGACCGACCGTATTAGGACTATGTCAGCACTCATCCACCGACTGCCACAGTTATATGGGTTCCTGTCGTACAAGTCTCATGGAACACGACATCTCGTGTTTCTCTGGATTTCTCAGCATTCAATAAATGGTCCCTACATGAATAAATACTCATCTCTGTCTGAAGAGGATCTTTCCGGTAAAGAAATCCATTCTCATGAGTAGATCAGACTGGTTCTGAATCTAGATTCAGAAGCTCTTTAATTTAAAAAATTATATAATCCATGGATTTGACAGAGATATGCACTAGAGAAAAAAGTAGCGCATCTACTCTTCCCACTGCTAAGAAACGGCATCAGTAATTAGACCTTATCAAAAAACAAGACCTATCAGAAATAAATCAGTAAATGGAAGAAATTCTCTGCCTACCCTAAATACTTTTAAAATAAAAATTTTTTAAACCACTGTATTGAGATATGATTGACATACATAAAGTTGTATATATTTAAAGAATATAACTTGATGAGTTTGAAAACTGAATGCTTTTTTAAAATATAAACTGCAGTTTGGGTGGGTTCTATAAGCTCATCTATTCTGGAGATTTGTCTGACTAAATACACATTGATTTTATATTACTATTATATTTGTTCATAACTATTAATAGGCTGTAACTTCATAAACATGCAAATATCTTTCCGAAATTAATGTGAATGTTTTAAATAAAAACCTTGAAAAAAAGAAAACGACTGTTCCCAATGAAACTTTTAAATACACTCTGCACAAAATAGTCACTTATTTGATACCAAGGTTCATGAAACCATTCTGATAATTTCTCCAAAACTAAAGCTGTGTACGCGTGTGTTTAATGGCTCAGAAGACTGCACAGCACTGACTGGCTGTGCACTGTGCCAGGGACAGTTTATCTAGCAAATTAGGTAAAACCATAAAGTAGTATGAGGGCCACCCATGACCTCTCAGTGCAGCACTGAGCAGGACACATATAAGGTCTATGCTCTGTCCCTCCAACTTATCATCTATAAGACTGTTATTGATATTTCTCTTCTGCCTCCCGTGAAGATGTTACAATAAACACCAGCGGCATTTAAAATAACGCAACATTATTTCACATGGCTTACTGTTACCTTTCTTTCATACAAATAGAGTTTTCCTTGTTCTGAATTCTGGTGGCTCTACGTTTACACACACACACACACACACACACACACACACACACGCATGCCTTTTAAAAGGCTGCCTTGTTAAATTTAAAATAACATGCATTTATCAAATGTTTTAATTACTATTTGTTTATTCAAAAAAACTTCCTAAAGGAACATTTCTTTTGTGAAAATGGATGCCAATATTTAAAGTCCTGTCTATTATATTAAAATGACCCAGCCTCCACTTAGCAACAACTGTTGAAATTTCCTCTAATTGTGTATATCTAAAAGTAAGAGCCTTACTTTTAAAGATATTTAACAACTCCCACTTTTACTTATTTAGATTTGTGCTATTATCTTCCTCCCTCCATTAGACTAAATTAGTTGGTTATGTGAGAAAATGCTTTTCAGAGGAAGAAGAGTCAGCTAGCTCTTTCTTCTTTTTAAAAAATTTCATCTATTCCCATCTTCTCCACTCTAGGCTTGGGTGATAAACTACGAGAAGTTATAGGAACAACTGCTAGAAGAATTAGACAACTTGGATCTTTTCACAGCTGTTGCCACTTCATGCTTTGGAGTACAGCCAGTCTCAGATGCTATCAAGAGACTTATGCTTAGTTATCCTTTTGCACCACCCCCCATCAAAGCTCTTCTTCTGCAATCTCCCTCCTTCCTGCTCCAAGCTTCCACTAACTACCCTTAAAAGAGGAAGGATCAAGGCAACTTTTTACAGCAGTCATATTTCAAAGCACCTTCATGTTTGTCCACTAATAGATGGTTGGTATCAGATAACCAATACGGTGAGTCCAAGTTTTGAAAAAAACAGCAAGACTTATTCGGAGATTATATTCATAAAAGAGCATGTATTATTTTGCTTTTATTTAACCCCTAACTCCTTTCCCAAAGAGCCATGCCAAGAAACAGACAAATGGCAGTATAGTTTCCTATTAGGAACAAAACAGAGATAAGAAACCTTGGCATTGTTGAGCACTGATGAGCTTGCCACCTCCCTCCTCTTCCCGCTCCAGGGACAGCGGAAAGTACAGCAGCTCCTAGTAAGAGACCAAAAGTGAGTAGGTAGAGATACATCGTAACTCTGATACTCAGCAGCGGATGTCAATCATATGTATTCACCACTGCCAGCATCTCTTAACACCCTCCAAGGGCTTCATTGGCTGCGCGGTGTGCCAATGACAAACTCTTCTCAAATCCTATAGGACAAAGCCTTTTCACTTAAAAGCAAACCCAAGAGTACTGTCCACATCATATTATATGCCAATCTTTAAACAATATTTCTTCCCATAGCTGGCAGGTATTCCTTTTAATGGGTTCAGCTGCAATAGCAATTGCATTAAAGTTCCATGTCAAGAAAGCCAGCATTTAAATTCTTTTCCTGACTCAAGAAGGAAAGAATAGTCTCAGGCAAGGAGAAAAACAATCCATTGAGCTTGATGTGAAGCAGACACAGCAGCAGGTTTCAGCACTAATGAGGGAAGAGAGCCAGAGCTCTATTTCCCTCCTTTCCATCATCCCATTAGGGAAACCCAATGACTCCTAGGAAGGAACACAGCCTATTGTGTTGTGTATGAGGGTAACAGGGACAGGAACTGTTCCATGGCAAAACAATAATGACACATGCATCACTTTCTGGAATTGGAATGAAAAGACCGACTGACTCTATTTTAAGGCAAGCAATGCTGTCAACAGAAAATCCTTTGAGTGAAACATTTTAGCAAAACTACACTTAATGTCACCGTAAGTGGACAGTAGAAGGGACAGTGCGTAGATAGGCCTAAACAATAGAAAATCCCTTCTCTGAGTTCCCATGACCCAGGTGTTAACTCCTGGGTTCATTTCTTTGTTTCTTGCAACAGAGCTTCTTGAAGGATGAGACGTATCTTATTCACTTTACCCATCGTGGCATCCCTGGTTTCTATTACAACGTTCAGTATGCAAAACAATAGATGTTTGCAAATTAAAGGTTCAAGTAGTTCTGGAAATGCACAATCGCAAATACTTATAACAAAGATCCTAACAGTACATTACGCTACTGGGATGTAGTCCCTTTCTACAGGCAAGTCAGGGACTCGTGCGTGGACATTTACGCGCTCTCTCCATGCTTCCCCTGCTGACAAGTCAGTCTGTGGCTTCCCACAATCTCGGGCCTCACAGTGGGGGAATGAGGGAAAAAACTCCTGAGCCTACAAAGTGGAGACTGCGCACTACACAGGCTCTGGTGCTTCTCCTCATGTATCCCCTCCAGGCTAGTCCAACCTCAAGAGGCCTGTAGCCGAGGTGGTGGCCCTGGTTCTTCTGCAGCCACTAGCCCTGCATGGCAGGGAGAGGCTTGAACCTACCCCACCCTGTCTCTAGGCCCTCCACCTAAAAGGACCTTGGCTTGTAGATGATTCAAGGGGAAAAATGAGTATGACAGAATTTTTGGTAGCAAAATGAGGAAGGATGACAAAGAAATAAATGGTGTCAGAAATAAAACTGACCGTTGCACATTTTAAGTAAGTTGTTATTTCCATAGAAACAGAAAGATAAAGTGTATTAGAAAGGGGATCCTAGAATTCTGCTTTCCCAAGGGCTAGCAAGACATATCTAGCCCTAGTGAAGGATGTGCAAGCAGAAGGCTCCTCCCTTCTCCATCATTTGTCCACTTGGCACTGTCAGGAAACAGCATTAAACAAACCTGGATTCCTGACTGACCCATGCAGGTTCTTTTGGAACCAAAGATCCCTTGTCTTAGTAGTTAACAATTTTCACTAAATTTCAAGGAAGATGATATAGAACAGGCACATATGAAAATAAAGACACCATGCTCTGGAAAGGAGAAGGCAACAGGGAGTGGTAATCTTAAATCTATCCAGATCACCCTCTATTGTGATCTGCACATGGCCCAGCACAAGCCTCCAAGAATCTGTATCAGACAGCAATTTGCTAAAAGGAAGTACTGCAGAGCCACTGGGGCAGCAGATGCACTCAGCTTATCAACCACAACAAAGGCATTAAGTGCACATATTCAGCTGTACCCTTCCCATAATTTTTCTCAATGTATGGGGGAGATTAAAGTATTTAATGAAGTACAGGAAAATCACTGACCAGTAAGACGGTCCATTTAAGCATTTCCACAGTGGAACCAGCACAGGACTGGAATCAGGAGAAATACTGGGGCGGTTTGCAGGGTGCCTCCAGGCCACCGTGTGACACTGGGGAGCTAATTTCAGTGAGATGAGGTGATCTCTAAGATAGAGGTGGGCAGGAAGGGAGAGGCTTCACCAGTAACTAGCTGGGCAAATGACGGCAAGCTCTTTGAGCACACTAGCTGTTTGGGCTCCAGTTCCTTCCTTGCAAATTAAAGGGACAGATCTCATGATCACTACCACTCTTCCCTACACTAAGATTCTATTAATAAGAACAATTATTTCTGGAAGATTTTGGATTCCTGTACTTACAGAATATAAACAAAAGAGACTTTAAATGATTCCATTACAAATTTTCGGATCCCATGCTCTTACTACAAATAAATCAAAGGGGGATGGGACATCTCCAATTTTTTTTTATTGCTCCATCTTTCTTCAAGGAGATTCCAAGCAATAAAATAATTCATAATTTTTAACTACTTATCCCTCTTCACCATTTTTTTAACTGCCTCAGGCATGGGGATGAGCGGAAGTTTCCCAGATGGCATGCTACTCCCAAGGCACCTCATATTCTACATAGTAAAAGAAACACACACATACACATATATATCCCACATTGAAAGCTCAAAGTCAAATTTACAAATAAATTTTTTCCACAGGGTCCACTTTGTGAAGCTATACACTTATTCCAATTATTTCTATAATAATTAGTTCAAACACACAAAAAATGTTTCATTTTTACCCCTCTGTAACCCCAAACTCCAATCCCAGCAGAATGATTAGGCTTTCAAAACTCTTAAATATATTATCAATCCTGATGACTCAGTCAGGATCAAATGCCAACTACAGATAAGAAAGATCAACACAATAAATATTTTGTCTCAGTCTGACTTCTGAGTTAGGTTTAAACTCAAGATATTTTAAATGTGCTCATAAGAGAATTCTCTGTTCTGAACTTCATGAAAGGTATTTTTACCACCAACTAACTTTTTTGGAAGACTTTGCATATGCACTGGGGTAAATACTTAAGATAATGTCACAACAATCATTTAAGTCCACAAGCAGTGACAGGGTTTTGGGGGTTCTCAGAATAGAAACAAAATATATCACTGCGTAAAATAAAAGAGGCAAGAAGGGAGAACATAGACTTTCATTGGCTAAATGGAAATACTTAAACAGAGGTACTACTTGTTTTAATTCCCACATGGTTCATATACTACTGAATGCTTCCATTCTTCATACTTCTATGGCAAATGTTACTTTCTCAGTTTCCTAGTTGGGTATTTTTTAACCTGGATTATCGTCAGATCTTTAACCTTGCAAACTGGGGCCTTTCTGGCAATTCTTAGGCAATTCTATGATCTTTGAAGGGCTGAGTACATTGTGAAAGTAAAAAAAGAACTACAAGGCTGGAAAACACATCAATGGCTCCCTGAATATATCCCTAGTCTTTCCAATGGAATACCGATACCACTTCTGCTATAATATGGTTATCACCGAGGAAATATTACTACATTTCAGACAAGCACATCTCAAGAAGGATTCCTCTCTGTGAATTCCTATAGCACATTGACGGTACCTGATGGCATGTCTCACATGCTGCATTCACATACTGTAATTTTATCTGTTTGCTTCTTTTAGTTAAGTACACTAAGAGCAGAGACAATATCTAACTTTTAAAAATTTGCTAGATATGTGATGCATTACCTTGACCACAGAAAGGCAATCATTTAATGTTTACTAAATGAATAAATAAATGAAATCAAAGCCAAAAGCTGTATCACAAAATTGAGCAGCCTAGGAGACTAGAAACATCTGAAATCGGTACCCCTGAAAGTTTTTCTGGATAAAGTGGACATACCATATACAGTGTTCACCTTTACTCTTACGGTAGCCAAGCAGCAAGACATCACTAAGCATCCTCTTAAAATACACAATCAAAACCTCATATGAGAAATCTAAAACTGTCCAAATTATCAGTATCCGGATATATCTCTGAGGAGGACCTAGGCCTTTTTTAATAGATTGCATGATATCCTTCTTTTAATTTTACTACTATGGAAGCTTTCTCTTTTAAGAGGCAAAAACAAGCAACTCTAAGTTATATTTATGTCAGTAAGCAATGCAGAACTGAGGATCAGAAATAATACACAGTTTTCTAAGAGATCACTTGGGGTGGCCCTTGCAAGTCTATGGGTAGAAACAATGGTCATACCCAAACCCATGTTTCTGACATATAATGCAAATATTTTCACTCTGACAGTGTAAAAATGACACACCACTCTTAAAAAAAACTCCGTAGAAGAATCTGGCTATTTTACTGATAGACATTTTTTCATAAGCAAATCTATGTTTCTACATTTCAACACTTAGACTGTATCTTATTTACTGGATTAATAATTGTCTCTTCCCACTGAAATATAAGCCTTTGAATGCTGCAACTGACCTATTTTCATTTCAGTGTGTCTGAGGCCTAGCACGGAGTTCAATGAACATTTGTTGAAACAAGTACGGAATAAATTAGTGTACCCTCACGGTAAACATAAAGTGATGGGAAACTTAAATGAGTATCGCTATGGCCTGATATAATTGGTATTAATAGTTTCTTCCAAGACCATTTTAAAATCATCACCTATCTAAATTCATTCATCCATATAGTCTTAAAATGGACCTGATAATTCTTAGTTTAAAATGAGATTAGATTTATGCCTACTGCTTATGAAAGTGTCTATCTATTACATGCTAGAATTACACTAACTCTAGTCAATACAAATAACCTTTGTAGTAGGCATAAACACACCGACTTTACAGATAAGGAAATGGAGCATCTAAATAAATCAATTAGTTATTCAGCTAGTAAGTGTCAAAACTGGGATTAAAGCCTTAGTTTACTGGGCTCCATAATCTTTCCATTATAGTTAGTTACTATCAGTGGCTGTCAATATAGCAAGGTAAGAATGAATGAAAGGGAAATGAATGTAAGAAATGGATGAAAAGAGTGACAAGACTCAGATACGGTTCTTCTGACCCAAAAGGAAATGGTGCTGGAAGGTGTGAAACACAACCCCCCCTCCAAAATGCACACATGACCTATGATCTAGCAGTTCTATGAGAGAAAAAAGTAGATTATAATATAATTTAAGACCCCAGGGTAAAACACCTTGGAGAATGTTTAAGGAAAAAGTGATTAGTTAAGAATTTGGTTAAAGTAAGTGTGATTTTAAAAAGTCCCTCAGGATTTTCCTTTTGGTCCAACATATAATATCGACCCCAACATTTTTTAATTTATTACAATCATTTTAGAATCATACACTAGTCGAAAATTAAGAGCTGGAAGAAACTTTAGAGGTTAACCAGTATACAAAGGAGAAAACAGAGACCAGAGAAACTAAATAACTTGCTTCAGGTCACTTGAAAATGTACAACCAGATGACTAAATTATACCCTTACATACATTATCTATGGATAGTTTTACACTAGGGATATAGTTTTGCCACCTGTGGCTTTACAATCCGGGATTCTTTGAGATATTTCTTTTCTGCAACTATATTAAAAATTTGCAGATGGAGCCACTGCAGAATTTCCTGGAAACTCTCCATTTCAGAGGAGATTAGAAAGTATATCCAAAAAATTTACATGAAAAAGCTGAAGAGTAAGTTTCCTGTGGTTGATGCTAGCTCTAGCTCTGGACCCAAAAGGGATAACTAAAGGGGGCCTGGCTCTGTTAAATGCCAAATGTATGCAGACAAGACTTATTGGCAACTCAAAAAGAGGCCACTTTGTCTTCTCCTAGGTGACAAACACACCACGAAACTATATATGTAAATATGATGGCAAAGACATTTTTAAAGGACCTTTTTACAAATGGACAACTATTAAATAAGAGGGTGAGATGTGTAAGCCATTCTGAACATCAGTGTTACAGCTTGTCAGCTTAGATACCATACAGCTGAGCATGAAACCTGTGAACAGCCACACAAAATAGCTTTTAACCAAACTCCTGGATCAGGGATGGAAATGCAAGCTTGCCCCCAAGACAAGAGAAAGAAAACACAGGGTTCCATTAAAAATAATAAAAGGACAGAGAATTCAAGAAGGTATTAACTGAAAATATTCTAAGACCAACACTGCCCTTACCACCCTGAAGAAACAAATAGTAATACTTCTGTAAAAATAACTAAAAATGGAAATTCAGTTAATTTGATGTTCAGTAGTACAATTATTTAAAAAGGGATCAAGGTTCTGATGTAAAATGTTTTGATTGAGGAGGGTACGTTAAATAAAGAGTAGATTTTCCCAGTAATCTAATATTCAACATATGGGATTTTACAGTTGGCCCTGAACATATCTGTTCTTGAGTGTTTGGCTGCTGGGGCCACGGGCACCCTGACAAGATATCCTGGCTGGCCAAGTTGACGGTTTCATATGGCTAATAAGCTTATGCAATGAGCATTTGGAAAAGGAATTATTACAAAGATACCTCAATGAACAGATACCCCAGGGGAGGCAAGCTCCTTCCTAATGAACTTGGCCACTTCTTCAGGAGATCCCTACAATACATGGAGGATACTCGTCTTTAGCACTGGGGCAGGGAAGCAGTATCTAAATTTTTTCCTGGCCGCTCCATGGAACATACTCTCCAGGTGAATGGTCCTGGAAGGCTTTCTTTTCTGAATTTAAGATTTCAATGTCATCTCTTGTTTCCCATTCAGCACTTGGCTCTATACCTCTTAATCTCATTCTTTAAGAAATAAAAGGCAGGTCTGGGTAACCTTAGTGATTTCTGCACCAAAAGTAAGCTCTCTGGACAAACACCATCTCGCTGGTATTTAGCTGCACCTAAACAGATTATAATAAGAATATGAGACTTATTTCAAAGTGATTCAGCTTGGATCCTAAAATGGCCAAGGGAATTTCTCCAACAATCACCAAAAGCATGGGAGTAGAATGCAGTGGTTTTAGAATTTTAGTGTGCATAAGCATCATTCAGGAATACTTGTTTAAAAACAAAAACCCATCCTAAATCAAGTGAATTGGACTTCCTGAGGGTCCTTCCTCAGGATGATTCTTCAAGAAACAACAGTATCCTGGAAACATTACTTGCACAGAAATTGAGTTCTAGTCCAGTTGACAGTTAACTAGTTGTAAAGCAAGGCAAGTCATTTAACCATCCTGAATCTATTTCTTCTCCTATAAAGCAAAGGTGTTGGACTTCAGATAATCTTTAAGGTTCCTTCGAATTCTCAAGGTTTCAGAAGTAAGCCAAGCTCCATGTCTCCCAGCATTACTGTCTGACAGCATTCCTGATGCTTTTACAACATATGTTCAAGAAGCAGCAACTGAGTCTGAACCACCATATTCCACTGGTTACTTAAATGAGTGAACAGGATATTGGAATCTGAAGTTATAAAACTAGTCAGTAATAATAATGCTAAACTGTACTTACTGTGTGCCAGGCTCTAAGCACTCGATATACAATAACTCACTGAGGAAACAAAGAAGACAATAGAAGGTAGTCTGAGAACCCTAAAACCAGTAAATTATGTAAGAGAAGGCAATGTTGAATATTACATTGTAACTAGTATTAAAACTCTGGTGATATTTAGTAATAAACCGTAACCATAAAATGATCAATGGGAATGAACCATAATGTAAGTTAAATTAATGACTTTGCCTGAAACTTGCAAACATTTTCAACCCAGTGAAGAAAATCAGTTAAAGACTATTGAGAATTCTGCAGCATTTAACACATACACGTGTTTTCTCCAAGAATATAAGCAAACATGAATGTTGATATTGACTAAATCCTTCATGAACCATGATTTTCAGCAGTTCACCCCTAAAGTAAGGGCTTATTTACAAAACATGTCAAGCAGGTTACAGAATGAAAAATTATTCCTCAGTCTGTATGACACATATCAGACCCAGTGGACTAAAGAAAACAGGAACTCAACTGGAGTTTTTTCCTTTAAATCCCTGGTAGAGCCACTATCGACAGATGTTTCTATGCTCTGAAAATTATATGTTAAAAGGTTACAAAACAGTAAGATCTCCCTTGTAATTTAAATAGAGTCTTTGTATTTACTAGAAAACTGCCATAAATTTATCATCTGTCTGGGTTTTCAACCCAGTACCAAAGCATAAGATACAGGAATTTGTTCTGTTTTCCATTTGGAGAGGATGATTCAATGAAATGATGATACAATGAAGCACTGACTGGCCTACTCCCAAGGCCAACACATGGACTGGGCATGTGTCAGAAAGACTGGATTAAAATTATATTAAACAAATGCCACTCCTCCTTCAACTGTAATCACAAACTCAATTAATCCTTTTCAGAATGAAAACACAGACTCTAGAAGGTTAAGGCTAAAAGATGAATAGAGATACGAAAACTGAGCTCTAAAGAGGCTCAGTCAAAAAGCCAATTCAGGAGAGAGAGAACTCGAATGCTCTGCCCCTAACCTGTAGTTTAATACTGAGAGGTTTCAACACAAAACAATTTTTGAGAGAAGAAGAGAGAAAAGAAGAAATCAACTTCTTTCCTTTTTCTTTTCATCCACTGGTACACAAGTATTTTTTAGGCCAGTGGCCCACCACCTGTTTTTACATAGCCCAAGAAAAAACCTAAGAGTAGATTTCACATTTTTAAATGAGTAGAAAAAATTATTATAAACAAGAATATTTCCTGACGTGTGTGAATACTACATGAAATTCCCATTTCAATGTCTATAAATAAAGTTTTACTGAAGCACAGTCACACTTGTTCGTTTACACACTATGGTTGCTTTCACATTGTAAAAGCAAAGTGGGATGGCTGTGACAAGACTGTTCCACAAAGCCTAAAATATTCACTGTCTGTCCCTTACAAAAAGTTTGCAGACCTTTGCTCTTTCCTGACCCAGTGAAAGCCTACACAATGAATACAGTGTAAGAAGAGTTAAATGGGAAAAGAGAGAATGGAACATGGGGAAAATTTAAGTGTGTGCCCATGCTCTATCTTTTCAATTCACAGCAAATAAGGCAAGTTTGGCAGCACAACCGGGAGGAGAGATAAGTGGTCAGATTTCACATCAATATAACTGCTGTGAACACAAAACCTTCCACTATTTAGACCTGAAAATCTTCAAGGAGCGACATTCCCATTGACATGTTTTCTCCAACTATGCAAGGTGGAAGGAGACACAAAGCATAAGGCACAGGTATCTTCTAGCAAGAGACAGATTACTCGGTTCCGAGGCTCCTTAAAATATCTCCACCAATCATAGAGCCTGGGTTAAGAGTCAAGAAGGAATTTCCCTGTTGTGTAAGTCCTAGGTTAGAAAATCAAACTCCAAACTCTCCTTCCAGCTGGGTTTGACCTTCAGCTAGTCATCTGACTTTCCATGGGTTTATTCTTTTATCTATAAAATGAGGCATGCTCACCATCCAGAGGAATATTCTCTCTCTCAACTCCTGAAACTAAAGGAAAAATGAGAAGAGGAAAGGGACTTGGGAGAGGAGGGACTTTTTAAAAAAATGGTAATTTTTTTCCTTCTTCACAATAAATAAGATACAATCAGGATAGAGATATCCCTCATCAGAAAGCAAAGGGTCTACAGCCAAGCACCATACTGGATTCAATGACACTAATCACACTACAATATTAAAATGGAGGGCTAAGAAACAGAGGCATTTCAATTCAAGGATGTGAGTTTTTTCCTTCCCTTTCTGAAGGGCTTCTGGAAACAAAGACACATGTACCCATGCAGGGTGTGTTCTCTTTTCTTCCCCCAGGGCAAAAGCAACATTTGTCTGAATAACGCCCGCTATACAAGTAGCCACCCAGGCATTAGTCATGAATAGTATCTGTACTAAGGGGTGGGTTAGAACAGTCAGCACCTTCTTACCACTGTACTCCAATAAAACTAGGCTTATTTATCACGGTTCATACACTTGAAACAGCTTGGGTTAGTAACAGTTCTGTTTACCTACTGGGGTAATTTCAAGAAAAAGTACCACTTAGCTCTCTGAAGAGCAGAAACAGTACACTGTCAAGTCTAGCCAAGAGACACCAACTTTCAGAGGAGCAGTAGGAGTTATTCCAGTAATTTGATTGTCAGCTTTCTAAAGATTTTTCTTTGACCATGATGGAATCTAAAGTGTAGAGCACTGTTTCTCTCAACAAGGTTCCTTGTTTTAAAAGTTAATAGCTTTAAAGAAGAAGAAAAGTAATTTCAAAACCCTGAAAAAAAATACTTTTAAATATCTAGTGAATATTAAATATAAAATTACTATATGACCCAGCAATTCCACTAGGTATATAAAAACATATGTGCACATAAACTTGTACACAAATATTCACAGCAGTATTAATCACAATAGCCAAAAAGTGGAAACAATCCAAACGTACAACAAAATATGGTATATCCATACGAAATGTTTGGCAATAAAAAGAAATGAAATATTGATCAATGCTAAAACATGGATGAATCTTGAAAACATTACTTATGCTCAGTGAAAGAACTCAGTCACAAAAAACCATATATTACATGATTCCATTTATATGAGGTTCTAGACGGGGCAAATCCACAGAGACAGAAGGCAGATTAGTGACTGCCGGGGAGCTAGGGGGAGGGGAGAGTGGGGAATGGGGGATGCTAATGGGTAGGGGGTTTCTTTCTGGGGTCATGATAATGTTCTAAAATTAGAACAGTTGTGGCAGTTGCACGACTCTATATATATGCTAAAAATCAGTGAACTATTTACTTCATTTCAATGGGTGGATTTTATGGTATGTGAATTATATCCCAGTAAAGCTGTTATAGAAAAAAGTTTACTAAATCTCTTTTTTACTGCTAAAAATGACATACTTCATATTTTATATAGTTACTACTGAGCTATAAAGTAAAATATCTCATTTTTGCTGCTATCAGTTTCTATATAAAGAAAGAAGAGTTAGGTTTAATAAGGGTTTACAGATCCCCTTTTGTGGTATCTCTCATTTTGTGACACTTTAAGCTTGATGACAAATTTCAAAGTCTTGTGCTCATGGGGAAAATGTTTTTCATCATAATCTCCACGGGATTCATGTAGGAGAGCTCACTCCAGAACTCTGTTTGTGGTGTACACCATTTAGGAAAGTGTAACTGCAAGAACAGATGCACATTTATATTATGTACCAATAGAACAAGAGAGAAGGGGAAAAAATACTATTCTGCCCCCAAATCAAAAACAAGGTCATAAACCAGACACCGCAGACTAGGCTAAACACATACTGTACTCACGCAGACTTAGTGATGCCACTTACCGCCTGGGTCTTCAGGCCTTGCTTCATCGTAGGCGTAGCAGCTACACTCCCTACAGCCACCTCTTCAGAAACTGAACGCGCTCTGGTATTACTCAGAAAATCCACTTCGTCTTCAGCTTTCGTGTCTGGCATTTCTGAAGTGAACAAGGGGGTTGCAGAGTGCATTTGAAAAAATTGATTCCTGTGACTATGTACACAACATGCTCCGGGGGTCATGTGTCTTGTTTGTTTTTGCTTTCGTGTTAAGTGGAAAAATATTCTTTCGCTGTCAGGAGCTGCTGTCATTTCTGACCCTGTGCTGAGCTAGTCCTCTATCACATGGTGGGGGGTTTCCCCTAGCCTTTGCGTGGGTTTGAAGCTAAGGGAAGATCCAATCAATGTCTACTGAGTGTCCATTTTCACAACTGACTTTTCATGACAAATCTATGAGTACGATGCTGACTTGCATATGGAAAAGTAAACTCACAAGTTTTAAGGGAACAGACCGGCTAAAGCTACGTTGTCCATCTTGGTCACCATCAAAAAGGCACGAGAGATTTGTACAAGAAAAAAAGGAAAAAGCTGCTGAGAATGAGACAAAGCCTCTGGGACAAGTCTGACTTTCTGTAAAAACATACTACACACCCTGCTCCACCCATCACTGCAATTAATAAGACTGAATTGTTCTAGCAAGTTATTACTTTTTGTTTTTAAATCTTATTTCTTCCAAAACCAAAACATAATCACAAACTAGCAGTTCCTTTTCTTCAGAAAAAGTCTTTATACCTGTTTTCTCTCTTAGAATTACATAGTTGTCCTCATGCTGGCCATGTTCCACAGACAAAACAGTGGTGTTTTTTGTTACTTGACCACCATATGGTCAAGCAAATACAGGAAGGAAGTGATAAAAATGATGTCTGAGGCAAATTTAGGCTTTGATACTTCTTTAAAGGGGACCGATGATTGAACAGTCAAAATTCACCTTAATAATCCAAATACAAATGAAACTGTCACCTCAATTTCATGTGGACAGTTTTCTGTGGTTACTAGTGGTCACTATTCTGGCAGAGAAAAATGCTCCCCACACCAAAGAGCAGAGAAGTTTCTTTCCCCAGAGAATAAATATTAAGATACTATTCTAGCAGCACATGTGACATGTACAAAAGTCTACCTTAGGTTTAGGGAAGTTACATTCATATAAATGAATATTTATAAATCTCCCTTCTTTCTTTGTCCTTATATGATTTTACTAGTAATTTAAAAACAGGTAAACAAGCTTCCTTGCCCAGAGAACCAAAATTTGTGTTAAATTTCATAAAATGTAATCAAAGTTAAAAAAAAATCTGACTAAATAATCCCCTTAGAACTATTCCTTGACCAAAACATTTCTAAGTGAGTCAGAATAATTTCTGGGGGTAAAGGGGGCTGCTGATGGTTTTTATTTTATTCATTTGGGGATGTGATTTTTGGCACAACCTTATTACTTTTCTAGACCTATCAAAATATGTATCTTGGCATAGCAATGAGTCACACCGGTGAACAGTGATTACTGGGACTTGTGGAGTGCTGGCAACCTCTGGGGACTGGTGTGGCTCAGTCACACACCACCAATTTCCTAAACGCTGTGATCAATGCTTTTGATGGGTGAGGGGTCATCCCCTTTTTAACTGGCTCCTTCCAAACCAGCAGTTAAACCTGTATCTCCTCACTCACACAACAGTATGGTTAAATCCATGAGTGGAATGTACAGTTGCTAAAAAAATACCCTTTAGCTCTGACATCACATTCAGGTGCTTTTTCCCTAGGACAATGTGACCAGGGGCTTTCCCTAGCCCTAGCTATTTTCTGAAGAAAGCCCCAATTTCTTCATCAGTGGCTACTTTTCTCTGTAGTGTGAGATCATGAACACTGAGCATATTCTTAGTGCTTTTGGTAGCAGGAACAAGTAAGTAACTCGCCTACACAAAATTAACCAACCTCCAAACTTATATACACTGTTGAAACTTCATACATGTTTCTTCCTTCTTTAAAATGTTAATATTTTAAACATCATTTCTTAGCATATTTACCATATTTATGTACTAATAAAAATCAAAGTCTGAAATTCTCCCTGGTTTTTACCTTTTCTCACAGAGCACTATACAGTACCATAATTCACACTTGCTTGGGTTAAATTCTGACCACTTAGCCAGAAGGAGAAATAATTCCAGCCCATGTGGCCAAGGACGAAGCACCCAAATGAAAAGAACATAACCAGGTATCAGCTTACAGCCACTCCCATTCTTCTGAAATACCAACCTGCCAGGGCCCCCAAAATAGACTTGTTGATGTGCTTTATTTTAAAAATTAGAGACCTTCTCATTTAAATTCTCAGATAGCAGCCAACAAGTACGTATGAACAACAATCAAAAATCTTAATAAAACTAAAAATTCGAAGTCACCAAAAATTCTACCTCAGGTTCCTTAAATCCCCCAACTGGGAAAAAGAAAGAAAATTAGAGATGGCTAGAAGCCCTTCACCCCTTTACCGGTGAAAACCACCACTATGTTTAAACTGCTCTTCTTCCTAAGCAAATTCTTTTGTTCTATTTGTTCATTTCTCTCCATACCCCCACCCCCATACTCTTGACATATACTACACATAAAGGGATTTTCAAAAATTAGAAAGAACAGCAAAAATAATCAATTAAACAACAAAGACAAAAAAGGCTACTTCTTACCTATAAAAGTCTAGGTGTAAGCATGGAGATAGGTCCTCTGGACTATAGCTGGTAACACGTGGTGGTATAAAAGTATACATCGAACTGACCTTTAAAGACTTCAAGAGTCAAGACTGTGTCCAACTCTAGCTTCAGCTTCAGCCTCAACCCCCAATAAGAAGTTTTATTCAGATAGTTTATTTCCACTGAGCAATGGTGGTTTCTATTTGCTGTCTCTGGACATGGTTACCCACAGATGGAATGGGCTGCTGTGTGAGCAATCTGCTCGGTGCAGCTGCTTCACCAAGATAAGCAGACACAAGGTCTGCCCTGTGACAGCAGCTCAGCAGACTGGGCTTGGGCGGAAATCCTGCATCCGATCCCCTGTGCTGTGCAGGGTCCTGAATTCCCAGACTGCTGCCCAAAAGCAACAGGCAATGCAACTGAAAGTCTGCTCCTCAGGCAGGAAAAGGAGGGAGCCCCCGCTGCCCCCCCCCGCCCCCAAAACCCAATGACCTAATACGACCATTTTGGATTTCGGGCCATCAGCTTAGAACGATACTTATAGCTGTTCATGAAACCACTCTGACTCTAAATTTGCTCGGTATACAGACTAGGATGATAGGGGAGGAAGAGAGTTTCAGGATTGTAAATAAAACACACCTTTTCAGCACTGTTTACTATGATGCTAGAGAAAAGAACTAAACCATGTGAATAAAAACATCTGCTAAATTCCTTCATCATTTTAGAGCACCTATGATCTGGGCATTGTTTTCCAGGTTTGGAAAGTTGCAACTGCTCCAGAGTGACAGAGAGCATTTACAGGCTTAAGCAATCAAGCCATGAGTTTACAATACAGGAAGCAAAATCTCACTAACCCTGAGATGACGTGCCTCTCCTGATGGTGGTGACTATTAACTTGGCAATCTACCCAATGAGCACAGGACCTCAAAACAATAAAGATGTCTATATTTTTACCAGCACATTACAGACACTCTTAAGGGAATCTGCTTCTCAACCTATTAATTTTGTATTCTGCTTTGCTTACCTGTTGCTGGCTCAAGCCCTTGAACAGGCAGAATATTCTTCTCTGGCTCCTCCCTTCCAGCAGAACATCCTGCAAGGTTCCCCGTGGATTCTTCACAAATACTGCCCATTGGCAAGCTCTCCCCAGGCGGAAAGGCATTCACTTTCTCTGTAGCAGCATTCCCTAGCCCTTCAGTCAGAAGGCCCGACTCGGGGCTGGACAGTGATGTGCGACTGATTTCCCCCTCTGTAAGCAGCGCTCCTGAGGCCTTGACTCGTTCGATGACAGCATCCACTATGCGGCTGGCAGCCTCCTCTATCAAGTCTTCTCCCTCAGGCAGATGTGCAGCTTGGGCAGAGACCGTGCAAGGCAGAGAAGGAGCACTCCTGTCCCTGCCTGGGGCCAAGGCTCGCATTGCTTCACTCACACCAGCTGGGGCCTTATCTTCATGGGTTGAGAGCCCCATGTCTGTGGGGAGCTCCTTGGCAACAGGCTGCAGAAGGACAGGATGTGCTTCCTTGTCCATTTGTGCTTCCTTAGAGTCACCCATGGTACAGCTGTGGTCTGTTCCCTGAAGCTTCCCTTTCTCCCAGTCAAGAGGTACCATCTCTGGGGTTGCAGCTCCCTGTGGGTCAGTCACACCTTTGTCTGGTAAAGCTCCTGGCAAACCCAGGATCACATTCTTCTCTTGGCTCAATAAGACGTTTGGAATGAGGGTATCTTGGCTGTTGTGTGATACATCCTTTCTTCTGGGTCCGGCATTACCTTGTAGAGAATGAGCCACTGCAACACCCACCATCCCATTTCCACTCGCTTCACAGGCACTGGTTTTTCCCTGGGATTGAGGGTTCTTCATTCCAACATCCAGAGCAAAAGGTCGACTGTGATTCAGAGTCTCAGACCCATCTGGCAACAGAGGTGAGCTGTTCTGCTCTGCGCCCAAAGTTTCCTGCCTTGAGTCTGCTGCCAGACTTTCTCCTGGTGGCACCAGGCTCTGTGCAGCCCCACCTTCAGTCAGCAGTGAGACTTGTGGGGCCACTTCCTTGTTATGTTTAGTTTCTGCCTTAAGACAGGCAGAGGGTGTATCCAGTGAATTGCTGTGCTGAAGTGTGTTGTCCTTGGCACAGGCAGCTGAGATAGGTTTTTCACGGAATCCTGGTGTCTCTTGTCCAGGAGGTGGTGTTCTCTGCTCTTCTTGCAATGTTCCCGAAGAAACAGTATCTTCCTTAATGGAGGAACAAGTCACTGCTTTATCTTTGTCCTGTTGTCCCTGAGCTGGCAAGCTTTCTGAAGCCACCGTATTTTTTCCTTCTTCACTCAAAACTGAATCAGAGGCCAAAGTGGCCTTGCCCACACTTAGTGGAGAAGAGTCAGTATCCCCCTGGATGTTGAGAACTTCAGGGGTTGCTGAGGGGCTGGGAGCCTCGTGCTCTCCACCATGTGCTGTGGGACTGGTATTCCCCATGCTGGAGTGAAGCTCCGCAGCAGTGGGGGACACAGACTGGCCTGCTGCCTTGTCTTCTAGTGGCTGTTTACGGGGATCATTTGAATCTCCGTCCAAGCCATCTCCACAATCTGTAGCCGTATGTAGTTCAGGAGTTGCTGTTCCCTTTTCTTTCTGGGAGGGGACAAAAGAAAGTACGTCATCTTTGGTTACTGATTCACTGCCTGAAGTGTTTGCCAGAGAGAAAGTGCTGTCTGATATCAGTGCCTGGTCTGGCGCTAGTTCTTTCTCAGTTTTAGAGACAACTGGCTGTGAATGTGAAACTATCTCAAGAGTATTTGTTAAAGGCTTGTGTCGTTTCAGATCTTTTCCTTGGCCTCCTTTATCCAAAACTTCCAGAGGACAAAAATCTCCACATTCCTGGGTGTCTCTCGCAGGGTCAGAGGTGACTGTGTTAGCCTGTGTGTCTTCACAGCAGGCGGCAGTGGGCGGACCCTGTGTGCTGGCCTGCCCTGCTGTGGTGCTTTCAGGCTGCCTAACCGCGCCGTCACACTGCCTTGCACCCACCTCATCACTAGACGTCCCTGTGCTCTGCTGACACGCGGAGTCGGCGCCAAGTTTACTGTCTCCAGCTGTAGAACAAATGGGTGATTTGCTCTTTTGGTTTTGAGCATGAGATGAACTCGTTTCTGGTTTTTGGTTTGGCATTACATCTTTTTCTGGCCCAGGAAAGGTTAAATCTGAGGGTGACTTCGCCTCACATATGCCTGCTAAGGGAGTACTGGGTTCTAATACACCTAAAATCTTGTCTTTTGCAGCGGCTGGAATGACCAGAGAGTTCTGATCTACCGGAGCATCAGCGCTTCCTTCACAACTTCTTGAAGTTTCAGTTTCTGCTGTTTTTTCAACGGAGGTTTCGCTATTACTAAATGCAAGCAGAGACTCAGCAGGTTTGTTACCACCCAGGGAACCAGTGGCAGAGACACAGTTGGAAATGATGGCTTTATCCACAGGCTTGTTTGTGACCTGTACATCAGAGGCTCCAGCTGTGCTGATATTAGAGTTCTCAGATCTTTCGGTTGTCCTTTCCCCTACTTGAAGCACATTCTGGACAGTGGCATCTGGGTTCAGGAGACCATGTTCCATTTCCCCCGCAGTCTCTGGGGTACTGGCCTCTGTTGCTGAACTGTGTGCCAGTTCGCCTCCAGAGGAATGCTGGGCTGCGCCTGGCTCCACAACCATGTCTCCCTGCAGTACACTGTCTCCACTGCTCAAAGACTCCTGGTCTGTGGCCATTCTAGAAGATTTTGTTCCAGTTTCTTCATTTCTGTTTCCATAGGATGAAAGGCCTTCCATGCCCTTTACTCCACAGTCAGGCATGCTCTGAAGGCAGCTGTCTCCATTGGACACAGTTTCAGAGTCCACAGTAGGTGTTTGCTCCACCGTATCCCTTTTGCTTTCCACAGATTTATTTTTCTTCCCACAGGAACAGTCTGTATTCTCTTCCTCAAGCATGCTTGACAAATCACAGGAACTTTCAATCTGCCCAACAGGACTCCCATGGCAGCAGGGGGTGCTCTTGGTCTCTTCGGGAGAAGGCAGCTGCTGGCCACCCATGGGCTCAGATGCACAGGGAAGGAACTGGCCATCTGTCTCTGGGGCACTGAGTGGACTGGAAGGGTCCTGTGCTGTCATCATTAAGGGCGTAAGATTATCCATCTGCTTGAGGTTTGTTTTCTAGGAAGAAATGAAAGATAACTTTTAAAAAACTGTCCATGGGAAAAGATGTCACTGATACCTATAAGCAAAAATCCTACTCGACAGAACTCAGTGCCATTCCAGCCCTTCTAAGGTCACATGATAAGCTGACCTAAAAAAAATACAAACAAATTTTCTCTTATTCCTGACATTACTACTTTCCTTTCTCTTATCTGTATATCCATTGGAATGTTAAAAATGGCTCAGAATATACAAAATGACTATTTTCTATATTTTGAACTTATTTTAGAAAGTAGATTAAAATTGAGCCTCAAAAACCTTAATTTTAAAAAGCCCAGTGAGTATCTTCAAATGAGCAGCTGAGAAAGATATTTTTATAGGGTTTTTAGAGAGGCACAGCCTACTTCTATCCTGCCTCATATTTACAAGTAAAAACAAATCCTAACCAGTTTGGTAAACTCTTTCCAATCACAAGGTGCAGGCAGATACTCCTCTGCCCTAAATACTTACTGAGGGGTTACATAGTCTGCTTTAATCCCCAAAATATGCTCCACCCCATCTAACATAATCATTTTAGTTATGGGTTCAGAATTTCAGGAACAGTGGCATGGTATTAGTAGATATTCTTGGCCAGACGCGGTAGCTCAAGCTTGTAATCCTAGCACTCTGGGAGGCTGAGGTGGGCAGATCGTTTGAGCTCAGGAGTTCGAGACCAGCCTGAGCAAGAGTGAGACCCCGTCTCTACTAAAAATAGAAAGAAATTAGCTGGACAACTAAAAATATATATATAAAAAGTTAGCCAGGCATGGTGGTGCATGCCTGTAGTCTCAGTTACTCGGGAGGCTGAGGCGGTAGGATTGCTTGAGCCCAGGAGTTTGAGGTTGCTGTGAGCTAGGCTGACAGCATGGCACTCTAGCTCGGGCAACAGAGTGAGACTCTGTCTCAAAAAAAAAAAAAAAGATATTCTTTCACTTCTTGATAAAGCAGTTCCTCTGTTGTCCAATACTAAACATGAAATAAATGAGAACACATAACACTAATGATACCTAACTTTTGATTACTGTTAGAGTGTGCTATGGATATTAGAGTTCATCTTAAAAATAGTTTTTATAACTTCAAAGTATTTTAAAAAATGTAAACACAAAACCAACAAGGGAATGGTTAAGATAATTATGGTTCATCAAACTGATGGAAGAAATAATTTGCTGTTACATAAATATTAACTATGAAGACCATACTGCATTCAGAAAAAAATATTTATAATACAATGTTGAAAAAAATAAATGAAACCTATAGTTAGTCTAAGGTTATATTAATAATTATGCAAAAATCCCATGTGCAGACAAGGCTTAGGAAAAATGGAGAAAAACAAACACAGATGATCTTTAGTGACTTTACCTTATGTCGAAATTTCAGGAATTCTTATAATAATACTATTTTCTCAACACATATTATAAAACTATTTTCAGAACATCCAGTTTGCTCTCCACTCATTGTCTAATCTACCGCAACGACCTCATGCATATGTGCTGCCATCCGTCCTCTTGTTCACGTACTCACTCAGTGAATGTGCTGAGCACTTCAAGGACTCCATCGTCAGACTGCTCCTACCTACTGACCGTGTCTATTGTAAACGTCTGCACATGTAAGTGTAAAATGTGTTGGTTTGCTAAAGTCTTTCTATTAAAGAGTATAAGCAAAATGAACTTGTACTAAAAAGCTGCTGTACCATGCTCAAGAGTATTCAAAATTAGCTTATTACCATTCCTGCTGAGAGTGTGACAATCTCCTAATATGAAAGTAGGTCATTACATTTAATGAAGGGTAAACATTATAGAACAGGGATCTGGAGAAAAAAGGTGTTGTTTGAAGAACTGAGAAGCTCATAACACATATGGGCTCCCTCAGTTTTAATTTCTCATGTTTTCCTGCCAACAATTCCCACATCTTGCAGGTACCTTTGGCACCTAAAAACTGGTGTTTTCAAGTGAACTATCTTTCACCTACCAAAATGAGCTGTAAGGGAAAAATCTGGTTTCCTGGCAGTCCATTCAGTGGAAAACAAGTTACTTGCTATGGAACAAACATGATTCCAAAAGGCAGAGGTGGGAGCATCATTAAAACCTTACTATGGAGTCTCTTGGCCTGCTGGTCTCGAAAGTACTGCCTGCTCCCAAAGAAGCCTCCAGCATTGAGCTGACTCTAGATGACCTTAAATGAAATTATTGTTGAGCTGTTTCCAAATTAAATCAGCTCTGAAATAAACTGGGTGGAAAAATTATCTAAACTTAGCTTTTCAGATGTTACGGCCAAGAGAGATGTACCCATATGACGTTTATATTATCCATAATAAATGCTACCAGGGAGTCTGTAATGTTTTTACATCTGGCAACAACTTTATCTTGAAGACTTGAGTGGATTATAAAATCTTTATTTTTTCAGTGATCTTTTTACCACAGAACTATCAATTTAAATATAGTAACGCTATCATCACTCACTAAAATAGTTGTAAAAAGGCTTTATTTCTGGGTAAATTTGGTTCTTGTTCTTTCACAACAATCTCATAAACCGTTTTGCTCATTTCATTTTATAAAGTTAAACTAAACACAGATTTCCTTTTATGCCAGGAAAATTTAGTTCTAGTTGCTGTATATTTCTGTATCTGTAATGTGTGTATATGAGGATCTTTCATTATTTCCAAAACCTGACAAAAACCAAGGAAAAAGTCTCCCAATCTCCCTATTGCTACAACCCTAATGTTAGTTCTGTATCTGTAACTGGTAATACCCAATACTGCTAATACTGCGTTACCAGTTTCACAATCTTTGGGGAGAACATTTTTATGGTCTAATTATATCAAGGTTGTTGCAGGAAGGTGGGGACACCCACGTGAGCACACACACGTAAAAATGGAGATTTCCTTTCTTACCATTAGTTGCTGTTGGATGTTCATAAGTTTAAAAATATGTCCAGTGCAACTGTCTCCAGGAAATGGGGGTTCATGATGTGATTCAGACTCAGAGGTTAATGTATAGATGTCCAACTCTCGATGATGCCTCACACAACAGTTTTCATAAGGTATTTCATAGGATAAACTACTCCAGGAGTCTGGTTCTCCAGCATTCTCTCTGCAAGCAAGCAATCTCTGGTTAATACATATACATTGCCTTCCAGGCATAGGCTTAACCTCCCAAGTGTTATGTAATATTTCTAACTTGATTGCTCTTTGAGGCTTTGCAACAAACATTTGGTATATATACCTCCCCAGTGACCCAGACACATAAATAATTGCTCCATGCTCCTCACAAGCGATCACAAATGGGCTGAATGAAAACTGAAGGGTTCCTCCTTAAGGATGTCCTTTCGATCAAGATAAAGAAAAGTCTGGGATTTTACAATAGCTAATATTATGCTAACGACCAAATAATGAGGAAGTGTAAGAAAGATGGTTTTAGCTTGGTTTTCAACAGAAGCAAGGCTTATTAAGAGTTGCTCTTAAAATAAGTTAAACCTCATGTTAACTGCAGAAGAACCAGTCACTCCAACTCTCAAATGGGTATTCCAACTTTTGTAACAACAGGTGGAAGAAACAACCTCAAAATTCTTGAAGTCAACTTTACAGAGAAAAGCTACTATGATATCATATTATATAACACTTGTCAATATAATTATCAAATCCTATTCTGAATGAAGCACTTGTCTCCAAAAACCTCAAGTTAAATTTTTTTAATTTAAAAAATGAACAATTTTGCTCTACTCAGATTATTATAAATATACGTCATATATAATACAAATAAAGCCAACAAAGGTATAGGTAGATAACAAAGCATGTCTGCAACAGGCCTCAAAATGTGAAATCTCTCTTTATGTGGTTCTCTCTCTAATGAACTTTCCACGATTATAAGCCAATTGATCTGAACAAGGCAAGTGGATTTCTTCTCTAAAGGCCACACCACCTCCAATTCTACCCTTGCTCCCAGAAGGCACACCCATGCCCGTAATGCCTGCTGCAATACAATGCATAACCTGTGTTGTGCTTTTCATACCAGAAGGAGTCTTGGTGCATAAGGTAAGCAGGGATGAGGCACACAGTGGTACACCCCACAGCCTCACATTCCTCAATTACTGTAATGGGCACACATTTAAAACGTTAAGCAGTCTCTTCTGCATTCAACACAAATATAAATTGCTGAAGCCCTCATCTTTGGTGTGGCTATCCTTTCTTATTAGTTTGACATATGGTATATATAGGCACAGAGCTGAAGATTTCTGGGTGCGAAACTCAGAACTTTATTTCCTAGCTATGTGACGTTAGACAAATTTCTTAACTATTCTGGGCCTTAATTTCATAATCTGCAAATAGGGATATTATAATCCAAGTACTGTTTTGAGAATTAGAGAAAAAGCACATGAAGAACTATGTCTATATTATTTGGCATGGATAAGTCACACACTGATATTTTCCTCCTTCTATTCTTTCATTCATTTAAAAATAATTCTTCATTAATCACTCATCTTTCATTTTCTACTTTTATCAGAAAATCCTGTTTCCTCTGAAAGCTTTAAACACAGTGAAAACAATCCTCAAACGCCATTCTAATTAGATGCCTAGAAGCTCAAAGATCAGGCACAGTAAGAGATTGTGCTTTCCAACAACCCTTTCCTCCTTATTTGGGATGTTTGTTATTTTTCCTTTCTTACAACATTAACATCTTTGAAACCCCTATATCATATTTATTATAATCCCACCTAAGCAAACAGTTGATTGATAAAGTATCTCTGAGATTCTAGAAGGATGGAGGAAGGTTATATTTGAGATCATTATGTTTTGAAATTAAGAAGAATTTTTTAAAGAATTAAGAAATAACAGACATGTTATTTATCCACTAAAAAGTATGAGAAAGATTTTATCAGCTGTCTCTCCAGAGTTTTTCTACTAAAGCATACCTGTCTGTCATTAACAATACACCTGAGAATAATTGGAATTTTAAAGGTAAAATATGTTATAGTGGAAAACCTATAAGATAATGGAAAATCATGCACTGGCTGATGATAACAATTAAGGCTGCTCCAAAAAGTCCTACTGCAATTTCCATACTCAATGAGTGGTTCCCCAGAAATTGCTTAAAATAAGATTAGCAAATGCTATAGTAGATGTATTTACCAAGCTGCTCCACTCTGAGTAAAATGACTCAAATAGAAAAGCACCTGTAAAATGGTCACTTAAAAGTTCAATGGAATGACTACAAAAGTCAGCTGTACCACATGAGGGGCAGACAACTTCTTTGTAAATTCAGCTTTCAAGCTTGGGTTGACATCTTCACTAACATGCTTAACTGTCTGGCAGACATTATTGGCTTATCTGCTTACTCTGGTTCTCACAATATAGTCATATTCCAACGACAACAACAACAAAAAAGACCTCTGAAAACAAAACCTCATTTATATACCACCATTCAGTGTGACCTAACTATAACAAGCTCGAGAGGGGGCTGTATGCCAAGGCAGGGGGGATTAAAACGTGATACAGTCCATTCCCAGCAAAACGGAGTGTTCCACCAACCTTGCCACTATTAATTCTCAGATTGCTCCATTTCTAATAGCTAAACCTTGGGAAATTCCCTTCTCTAACCACAACCTATTTACCTTCTACCTCTCCCACGCTCTCTTTCCAGAGGAATGTGCTTTTGTCTCACAATGACCTCCAGGTGCTAACTCTTCAATCTCCCAATTCACTGCTCCTATGGATTTTGCTGCTTTCTAGTCCCTCTAGACACTAAAGACCAGTCGTTGCAATTATTTTTCCACTGGCTTCCATGAATATCTGTTGCTATTAACACTCTTCTAAACTCATTTCAACCTATAGGTCTGGGTAAACCCCACCATCCATCCAACCATTCATTCATCAAGTATTTATGTGCCAGGCACTATTCAGTGTGTTGGTGATGCCAAAATCCCTGTCCTGTTGAACAAGGGAGGCAACAGCAATCAAGATGAATAAGTAAAACACTCAGAAGAACCAAGTGCTATGGAGACAAAGCAGGAATGAAGGTTGCAATTTTAAACAGGGTAGCTCAAGAAGGCACTTATTAAGGTGACAGTTAAGCAAATACACTCTTGCTACATACAAGCCAATCGCAGTATAGACTCCGCCACCCTTCAATCTACCAGAAATCATTGCTTTAAAGCAATACGATGTCATTCTTTTGCTCAAAAGCTTTGTTCTGCAAAACACAATTTTTATTGTTCTTTTTGCACTGGGAGTGAAACACACACATACTTGTGCTTACATCAACATCACCTAGGCTTTCTCTTTTAAACTATTACACAAAGCATCCTATCTCTACTGTATAGATATATAAAGCAGAGAGCCACAGAACTTCATAACCAAGGCCACCCAGCTAAAGCAGAGCCACAACTAAAGCCATCTCTTTCCACTTTACAATGGTGCCTTCTTAGGCCGTGCTACACCCGCAATTCTTCTGCCTGGTCATCAACATTCTCCACATTATGGCACTGATGTTCTTTTCCAGCCACAATTAATCTTCTTATACCCTATTTTGCAGCAAAACTGCAAATGTCCATTCCTGAAACACACCTCATCAGCCAGGGATGCCAGCCTATCCAAAATCCACCCATCTTTTTGGCCTGGCTTCCTTATCTCTTTTTCCATTCTCTCTACTGATATAGGATCTTTTCTCCCCTCTGAATACACAAGGTCCTTATTATACTACTTTGCTGTGGCTTAAAGAAAACAAAACAAACAAAAAACCTTTGGGCTATTTGTTATTCATATACTTGTTTCCACCCCCTCACTAGAATACAAGTTCCTTCAGTGTGGGATGGTGTCTACCGGAGTCGCAATTTACTGAGGGTTTAAAATCCAAAGCCAGTACATAATACACAATTAAGAGTACACAAAGAATTTCTCTTTATCAACATATTTTTGACAGACTAACAGATGAAATCCTGGCCTAACCTTTTTGGGCCACATTATATAAAAACTACTCATCATCAAACAACAGAATCACAAAGCAGAACCAGACGTGCACACAGAAGAGGAAGGTCGGGACTGAGATTGATGAGGCCTTACAAACTGACTACCCAACGTACAAAGTGAGTATCTGGTTCACTACCTGCCCCCTTCCCAAAAAACACATGCACACAGCTTGTCCTCTTCTCCTCATTATAATTATAATTTTGGTTGGATCAGTATTCAGTATCTACATTATTATGCATCTAGAAATGTTCACAGCTGATCCAAGTAATGTACTACGATTACTTTCCTTTCTTGTACAATTTACTATTTTTTTCTTGAATTAAGTCACTTTTAAAAATTTCAAATTATTAAGGAGATACAAATGTTTTTGTTATATGGATACCTTGCATAATGTTTAAGTCAGGGCTTTTGGTGTGCCCCTCACTGAATAGTGTTCACTATACCCAACAGTAAGTTTTATTCCTCTCCTGACCTCCCACCCTTCCAATGGTTTCCAGTGTCCTTTGTATCTCTCTCTTTATGCCCGTGTGTACCCACTGTTTAGCTCCTACTTATTAGTGAGAACATGTGGTGTTTGGTTTTCCATTCTCGAGAAACTTCACTTAGGACAGTAGTCTCCAGTTCCATACAAGTTGCTGCAAAAGACATTATTTCATTCCTTTTTATGGCTGAGTAGTACTCCATGGGACGTGCACACACGCACATGTGTATCTCACATTTTCTTTACCCACTCACGAACTGATGGACACTTAGTTGGTTCCACATCTTTGCAACTGTGAATTGTGCTGCCATGAACATTCGGGTGCAGGTGTCTTCTTGATTACATGACTTCTTCTCCTTTGGGTAGATACTCAGCAGTGGGATTTCTGGACACTTTCTTTTTTCTAATCATTCCTAACTAAAATCTTGTTTTCGTAGTCTAGCTTCATAACGTGATATCAAAGATCATTCAATAAAACATTTACTGAGCACCTACTAAACGGTAGGCACTAGATACCCGGGCTACAGGGATAAACAGGACACCTTTGGCAAAGATAAAACTAAACACAGTGTAAGGTCAAACACTAATTGTTGTTAGATAGCCACAGTTTGGCTCATTGGTCTTACTTCTACCTCCATAGATACAAAAAGCAGGAAAGAATCTATTAGGAGTTTCACCTTTATGTACGTTTTTTTTTTTATGCACTCACTTTATATACCATAGTTTCATCAAAATTAAGATGCTACTAATTGTAAAAGCACCATCCTTTTATGTATCACTAAGAAGAGCAAAAAAAAGGTGCAAATTAAATTATGACGCAATGTTACAACAGCATTGATCAAAATGTATCTGATTTCACGTTCAAAAGGTGTATATCTCAAAAAAGATAACACTGAGTATAAAGTCAACTGTCTGTCTGAAGCACAGGTGGTGATACTACAAATATTTCAAATGAACCAACAGTTCCAACATCATCTGCCTTCATGGAGTGCTCTGTTTAACTTAATGCTAACATTCCCCTGTGTTCCCAAGGCATGCAACAACTGGACAGCAAGTACTTGTGAAGAAAGCAGCTCAGAGGCTTTAGATTGAGCTGCAAGGAACTTCAGGAGACCATGGCTTGGTACACTTTCACAAAAACAAAGATACTCGTTTTCAAACTTTTAAGGTAGCTGAATATTTTCAGATAAAATCCTAATGCAGAACTACAGTTGCTATGGTGATGGGCCAGGTAGAGGGAAGACAAAGCCTTGCTCTCTCTCCGTCACTCACCCTCCTAGGTGGGCTATGAGGCTCATAACTAGCACCCTAGGTACACCTAAATGCTCTATAATTCCCAAAGTAGAGAATTTCTTTATGTACAACTGCCATGTTTACCATTTTAAAGTCATTTTCCTTGTTCAGTCTCTTTTGGACTTGTAGAGTGATTACTCAGCATTCTCTTGATGAGAAGCCTCCTATGTCTATAGTTAGTAATTAAGTTGACCCTCAGCCTTCTATTTCTGCCCTAAGGAGGAATATACCTGCCTGGGTGTCTAAAATTTACCTTGGAAAATGTGCACAAAGATTTTATTGTAACCAATTCAAGTCTCGCAAGACAGAAAAGCATACCTACAAATGCACTAGAAATTCTGGTTGTTTCAGTTGGTGAATTAAGAGGCACCCTGGCCTCAGAAGAGGCTTTAAAAAAAAAAAAAAACAACAACAACAAAAAAAAACGCAGCAGCAGAAGAGAAAGGAAGATTTGTAGATGAAGGAGGGCTGGGGAACCTGTAGCCTCAAGGCCACATGAGGCCCTCCACAGATCCCCAAGTGCGGCCCCTCGACTGAATCCAAACTTCACAGAACAAATCCCTTTATGAAAAGGATTTGTTGTGTAAAATTTGGATTCAGTCAAAAGGTCCCACTCAAGGATCCAGAAGGCCACAGGTTTGGCAATTATGCAGTACAGGCATGTTTTCATTACTACTAAAACAGATATTAGTGAATTCTCTTAGACTGTCACATTCAACTAGATCCCAGAACAGACTTTAAGATATAAAAGGCTGAAATCACGATTACCTTGAAATTTTCAATCTTCTTGACATAAGGCAATTTATATTGTTTTCGAACGTTCTTGGGAACCCTGAATTATATCTAGTTTCCAGCACAACTCCAAGAGCAGTCTCTTTCTGCTGAGCGCGGCAAGCCTTGTCGCACTGCACTGTAAGATCTCCTTACTCTTCTGCGTAACCTCTCTGAGAACAAGGACCATGGATCTTCCGACCTGCTGATCCACACTACTCAGCACATTCTCTTGACATATTGTAGGTACTCGAATATATGTTAGGATTTCACTCCAGGGCAGAGGAGTAGGAATATTCTTCTGTTTTCCACAAGGTGTTTAAAATGGTTTAAGATCATCATTCTCTGTGAAGGGACAGATAACCTAAAGAGGTAATTCTAGTACAAGCCAATGTAGTGGGCAGTAATGGCTTAAAAGGCACAGGTGGTACAGGAGACTAAAAAGCCACGACTACTAAATCCAGTATATAATCAAGATCCGGAGGAAAAATAATTGCCTAAAAGAATTATTTTTAATTCCCAAGTCTCAGAAGGACATTACTTAAAAGAATATTACTCAGCAGATAGTAAAGAGTAAATATAAACTATATGAAATCATTGTATTGCATGCTAAATTACAAATTTTGATAAATGCACTGTTATGTAAGAGACTGTCCTTGTTCTTAGGAAATGTATGCTGAAATACTCAGGAACAGATGGTTATGATATCTGCAATTTACTCCTGGAGTTCAGTAAAATTTCATATATATCTGTATATATACACAAACAGATAAAGCAAATGTAACAAAATGTTAACCACTGGTGAATTTAGATGAAGGGTATATAGGAATTGGACTATTCTTGAATCTTTTCTATGAGTTCGAAATTTTTCAAAATAAAAAGTTAAATATAAAACATCAATTTAAAAAAAGGCAGGTGACAATTCTTTCACTCTTCTATGATTACTATTTACTTAAGGTAGGGAAGACACTAATTATTTAACTAATTACTACTAAGACACAGGCACCCGGAAAGGTAGTTTTAAGTACACTATTTAATCCTCATGTCAGTCTTTCAAAATACTGTTATTCCTGTTTCAGAGATGAGAAAATCTGAGAGTCAGAAATATTACCTTATTTGCTCAAGGTATACCACATACAATAGCAGTTTCATAAACCTCAGTTCAAAAGCAAACTTTACCACTTACATAAGAAGTGAGAACTTGGGCCAGATACTTAACCTCTTTGAGCATGTACTTTAATCTATAAAAAGAAGATAACAGTTCCTTAAAAAAGTTGCTGTCACAATGAAAGGGATAATAAATAAATTATCTAATAATGCCTGGCACACAGTAGACAGTCAATAAATATTAGTACCTTCTTACTTAGCACATCGCTAATAAGTAAAGATTTGAATCCAGGTTGGCTTGGCCCCAAAACCTGTGCTCTCCCCATTACATAATGCTGCATTACTTTTAAGTGGAAAGGGCTGGTCCTTACAGGAACACTTTCCTATAAAGTGGTGCCCACAGCAGGAAGTATTTAGGGTCATTTGAAAACAGCATGGAGCAAAAAGGTCTTTAAGGGAAAAATTTCTTTATGAGTCAACAGAACGTTCACTCCAAGTAGAACATTTTCAACACACAAACCTTCTCTGATGAAAAGTTCCAAAGCCCATCATCTGCTGAATTAGTCAACGGAATGATGAGTGTTGACAAGACTGACAAATACAGGACAAACTGCCTAGCCCAAATTCTCACTGTCTTGCTGTTTTCAAGATGAGCACATTTCACTCAAATGAAAGACAGTATGAACTCTGACAGGCTGAAAAATCTCATGACTACATTTTCACCATGTTGTTCACAAAACTGACACCAACCAGCACCTAGCTTTTCCTAAGGGGGAAAAATGCTTGTCGTACCAATTCACTATAAATTTATCTAATTATGTTGAACTGAGACTTCCCTAGAGGCAAAATCATAGGGTGGTATGGAAAAGGCATTGGTGTTGAGGTCTGAGTAGAATCCCATTTATACCATGGTCCGATCTAAGAGAAATTATTTAGTTTCCATGAGACAGAGTTTTTTTATCTGTTTAAAGAAAACTGAAAATAATATCAGTTTTCTTGCAGAGTTGTTTTAAGGATTAAAAATACATGGATACAGATATTCTTTATATATATTACTGGTAAGTACTCACTAAATATTGGTTTCTACTTCTTTCCTCAAACGGGGAGTATATACCTTAACCACTTCCTTTTACTGATAATATTTATTAATTGTTTAACAGTGCAATAGATATTGAGCTATGCGTTTTTTACACATCATCTCATTTATTCTCTTAACTATCCTGTGGAGAAGACTATTGTTACCCCAATTTGCAGATGAGGAAACTGAAGTTGTGAGAAATTTAATAACTTGCCTAACAGCTACGAAGTAATGGAGCCAGGATTTGGGCCAACATTTTAAACCACCACGCAAACCTGCCTCTGCTACCTATTTTGTACCAGAGAGTACAGATGAATGAAACCAACAAAATATTTTTCAAATATACACTTTGGGTGATTAGTGTGCAAGTTCTACATCACTGTGCATTATGGATATGGGGTATAGTTAGCAGTCTATGCTCATTTTTCTCTCTTGCTTTTTATCCTGAGGGGCTCCTTCAGCTCCTCTACTCAATGGTTCCGTGACTTCTGGAATACCCTGCTTCTCTAATAGCCAAATTGTGTCTTCTAGTTCCACCTTACTGCACTGCTTTCAGGATCCTGAAAAAGGAATTTTCGGTATACTGCCACTATATCAGTTATGCATGCATCAATATCTAATATACCAACATTCACAGGATAAGTAAAAATTAAAGTTAAATCAATTTTATGCCAGACTGACATCTAAATATTTATTGATGTGATCAAGGTACTTAGTTGATTCCTCTTATAGAATCAAATTTAAGCCACCAACCTGCATCACGGATATGGAGTATACTTATCAGTCCATGGTTCCAGCTACCAACCTGATTCAACAAATAACTCTTAGGAATTAATTTTCAAATGTAATGTCAAGCCCAATTTTCTCACTAAAGCAACATCTTAACCTTAACTGCCTTTTGGAATTGCCTGGAGAACTTTTTAAAACTCCTGACCCCTTACACCAATTAAAGCAGAATCTCTAGAGGAGGCCCTAGAGGGCAGTGTTTTTAAAGCTCCCCAGGAGATTATGATGCGTAATTGGAATCACTGGGTGATTCTAATGGGCAGCAGAGGTGGTAAAATACCCCATTAAAGTGACCTATAGGTGCCAGTTGACTTAAAAAAAAAAAAAAAAAAAAGCAAAGTTAAGGCTGGCAACGTTGCAATACTGGAGCTGCAAGAATAATATCCTTTTACCTCATTATACAATTCTTTGACATTTAACCTAGGGAAATAATGTAACAGAAGCAAAAATCAGTAAATAAAACATGAGGTTCACACCACCACTCATTAGTTTTATTAATAATATTGAAAAAATCATGAATTAACATTCAACTTTAGTTGAATGGCTTAAATACACATGATAAACAAAATAATTTACAGAGCCTCAAAAACAATTATAAACATCACAGAAATAGATAATATGATAAAGTATCCGAAAGTATCGGACTACAAAATGGAGTATCAGCTGCAACTGTTTTAAAAACTCTATATAACATGAAAGGTAATATTTGACAATGAAATACCTGTCTTATGGTGGTGGCATTATGGATATTATTATGTATGATTTAATTCTTAAAAAATAACCCTCCCTGTTGCTGGCCTAAGCCAGAGGACAGAGACAGCAGGTGTCACGGAGAGCTACTTGAAAGGAACACAAGAGAAATAAACCATGACACAGAAGGCTGAGCTTAGACTCCAACACAGTTATATTTAGTTCATCCCCAGACCAACCCCAGTCACTTCAAATAGATCCTCACCTAAGAAACAATCCCAGATTAACCAATCTCTCTCCTTGCTCAGTAACACACTTTCTCTTTTTCAATTCTCTCACTCTCCAGATGACTTAGGTCATCTAAGTGATTATACGTGGTTAAAATACAAATTTCTACTTAAATGTTACCTGGATTTGTATTTGTGTACAAGCTAGGTTGATCTGTCAGAACTTCTGTTTGTCTTTTCCAGGACAGCTATTGGCTTCCTACTTACAGTCCTCTGCATAACCTAGTGCTTGATGCTACTTAGTGAGTATGAGAAACACAGGCCACTGAGAATGATTTTGAAAGCAAGAACATTACCACTGTTAACCAAAATCAACAGCACTAATGAGCACAGTAAAGAGAGAAATGCTTACAAAATAACTTGAAACTTGGGAAGAATGATGTGACTAGATAAAGTAATTTCAACCTGATGACAGAAAACAGATCAGGAAGACAAGTCCAGTATCTAGGACACTGAGGGGAGGAGGGAGAGAAAGAGAAGCAGGAAGGGAAGAGGAAAAGAGAAGGAGAGGAGAGGAGAGGAGGGGGAAGGGAGAAAGGTATGTGCATGCACTCATCTTTAAAATGTCAAGTTTCTAGCTTTCTCATGGAGCAAAAACACAAAACAAAATCAATTAGCAACCCTACATATTTACCAATTTAAATAATGTAATCAGGATAAAGAAATGTACATCCATTCTTCCAGTCTCATTACTGAAAATCATTTGAAACTTAATATGATAGAAAGATTAGGAATTAAATACGAATCCATACTCCAGTGTAATGGAGAACATGAAAATCAGCCGATAAACAAGCTTCCAACTGTGAAGATAACACGATTCTACAGGTAAGTGATTTGTTCTACTTACAGAAACTGATAACTTTAATCACAATTAAGTCATCACTTTGTAAACTAGGTTTTCTAATTCAGGAAAAAGAGAAAGAAATTTCTGCTCATTAGTCTGGGCAGGACATCTATCTTCAGGCAGGAAGTTCACTTGACTATATATCAGGTTACTGTAAGCCATGACAATTCAAGAAAAGAACCGATACTGAACAAGTCCAATAAGCTTCTAATAACCTTGTGTATTTTTATAGAGCCGACTGACCGATTCAGCACTTTTCATAAGTTATAATTAAAATGAATTAATCCTACTTAAAGGCAATTAGATAAAATAGGTCATCATAGAGACACAATGTCTTTTTCACAAACTATTAGGTTATTAAGTATGGAATGTCCGATTTCCTTGAATATTAAGTTTGACAGCTGGTATCTCTTAACATCTCACTTTGACACTTCTTGTTTTGTGTGTGTGTGTGTATGAAGATACATCCTCATTCTTTCAAATGCACGTTTTAGTTTATGATTATCTTTCAAATTCTTTTTTAGAGCAATTTTTGTGAAACCATGGATAAGTTAAAATTTCATGTTATTTTTGAAGATGAGTTCCATTGTGGAACCAATGCAGCACAGACAGCTTGAAATATCAAAGTGTTGGGAAGGATGTGGCTAATGAACACACAGTACGTCGATGGTTTGAGAAGTTCCGCTCTGGTGATTTTTACCTTGAAAATGAGCCATGTGGGTTACCTGAGACTAAGGTGGATAATGACGAGCTGAAAGCTGTAGTGGAAGCAAATCCATCTCAACCTATGTGTGAATTAGCAGCAAAGTCTGACATTACTATTCTAACAATATTGGACCATTTGAAACAAATGGGCAAGGTAAAGAAGCTGGAAGGATGGGTACTGCATGAATTAAATGAGCATCAGAAGAGAAATCATCTTGAGCTTGCCTTTCTTTGCTGTCACAACATAAAGGCGAACCATTTCTACACCACATTGTTATGTTTGATGAACATCGATTCTTTTTGACAATCACAAGCATTTGGCACAAGGGTTGGATAAAGATGAAGTGCCGAAACACAGTCCAAAACCGAATATTCATCAAAAAAAAAAAGTAATGGCGTCTGGTGGTCCAGCACTGGTATTATCCACTACAGAAACCTGGGAAATCAATTACAGCGGATGTCTACTGCAACCAATTGGACAAAATGATGAGGATGCTTGCGATTATGCAGCTGAGATTGGCCAATAGAGACAGGCCAATCCTCTTGCAAGATCACATGCAGAAAAAACAGTGATGCTCAAACTATAGAAGCTGGACTTGGAAACTCTCTGTCATCCACTGTATTCACCAGACCTTGCACCAACTGACTACCACTTTTTCTGGACTTTGGATTACTTCTTGCAAGGAAAAATATTTGATTTTCACTAAGCTGTGGAAAGGCCTTTCGCGATTTCATCACCATTCACACTCCAGGCTTTTTAGCTGGCATCTTTGTTTACTCTTAAGATGGCAAAGCTGTGTCAACAGTTTAGGCACATACTTTGATTAATTTTACTATTTCTTGTTTCAGATATAATAAACTTTTGATTCAAAATCAGACATTTCATATTTAATGCCCTAATATAACATGTGACTTTTTTATGTCTCTCCTCTAATTTACTACTTTTGCAAAAACATGAATTGTTGCACCATACAGTAAGTAGATTAGGTAGGTCAAAGGAGAACTTCTCAATTATGAAGGATCACATTTTTTTTTACTTTCCAATTCATCACGGAAATAAAGATTTTAAAAATAAATTACTAGAAAATGAAATGTCTACAGATCCTGGGGAGACAGGCTACTGGCAGGAGAGAGAAAAGCATAGCATAGATGGGAACATGGCACAAGGTTTCATTTTCTCCCAGAGGTGTACTTCACACAGGCCTGGGCAAAGCTGAAAACTAATTGAATAATATGCAAGACTATTTTATTTATTTATTTATTTATTTATTTTTGAGACAGAGTCTTGCTCTGTTGCCCAGGCTAGAGTGCCGTGGCGTCAGCCCAGCTCACAACAACCTCCAACTCTCGGGCTCAAGCGATCCTCCTGCCTCAGCCTCCCGAGCAGCTGGGACTACAGGCATGCACCACCATGCCTGGCTAATTTTTTTATATATATATTTTTAGTTGTCCAGATCATTTCTTTCTATTATTTTAGTAGAGACGGGGTCTCGCTCTTGCTCAGGCTGGTCTTGAACTCCCGACCTTGAGCGATCCTCCCGCCTCGGCCTCCCAGAGTGCTAGGATTACAGGGGTGAGCCACCGTGCCTGGCCTGCAAGAGTATTTTAAAAGTTCAGTCCCAAGTGGTCTGTTTTATTATTGTTATTAAAATCAAAAGTATCCAAATATCAACTTTTACAGTCAGATCACAAAGAACTTCTATAATTTGCTAACACTGTGAATCAAATCTGAAATATTGGGAACAAATCACAGTACATAATAAAGATAATACAATCATAAAGTGGCATCCAGTTCCTCAGAGCACTTTACCATAAACAGCATATTTAATCTTTCAAGTGACAAGGCCAATGTTCTGCATATAGATGAAGTTTAGGTAAACCAACCCAAGGTTTGACAGAGCTAATGGCTGAATGAGGGCTAAAATATAAATTTTTAAATTCATTCCAAGCAATCTACTTATTCCAAAGCAATTTAGTGTAAAAATTTATTTGGATTAATGTGCAGTAAGAAAAGCTAAAAGCAAAATGTTTCTTTAGACTTCATTTTAAAATGGCACTAAGAGGTATTCAGTATTCAGGTATTTTCAAAAGCACATAATCTCTAAAAGGAAATGCATATACAAAGATCCCAGATGATATTTACAGTGTAAGTGTACAGAGAATTTTGACTTATTCTGTATGAACTCTGAAATGCAAATCCAAATCTTATAGAATAGGTGAGGACTGGGTTAAAATAAAGATATTTCTTTATTTTAAAGAAAATAAAACAGGTGCTTATGGTAGAAAATGTCTTGGGGTAAAAGAGTGCCTTCTTCAGACAGGCGTTCAGGAACAGCTCGCTGAAGAGGTGACATGGCAACTGACCTGAATGGTATCAAAGAGCCAGCATGCAGAGTGAGTGGGACGGAATGCATCAGGCAAGGGGTACAGCATGTGCAAAGACCTGCAGGTAGTAACCCAGTGTGGCTAGGGCCACTAGAGAAACGGCAATGGGAACGAGGAGAATGTTATGAAATAAGGTCTAAGAGTCGTACCGGGTTCAGATCTCAGGGCTTTGTGAGTCCTGGTAGGAACTAGGATTTTAATCTTAGAGGAGTGAGACAACATTAGGAGGAGGAAGGCAAAATGAAAAACCCAAAAGAAGGAAGCCAACAATATTAACTAGAGCTATGCACCACCTACGACTGCACATACAACTGTGGTCCCATCAGATTACAACAGAGCTCAAAAATTCCTATCGTCCAGTAATGTCACAGCCATTGTAATGTCGTGGTACATGGCTCTACTCATATGTCTGTGGTGATACTGGTGTAAACAGACCTACTGCGCTGCCAGCCACATAAAACTACAGCACATACAATTATGTACAGTACATAATACTTGATAACAATAATAAATGTTACTGGTTTATTACCTACTTTTAATCCTTACAACAGTTTTGAGGCAGGATCAGTGTATTTCCATTTTACACGTGTGGAAACTGAGTCTTAAGGGATAATTTGCCCAAGAAAACACAGCTAGTAAGTGAAAAGGCCAGAATTTATACCCAGACCTTATTCTAAAACTTACGTGCCTCTTTCCACTGTCTATAATGATACCTACCTCCCCCCAAAAATCAAACCACATTCAAATTACACAAGTTGTATATTTGATATAATTTATTAGCTAATCAGGAATATCAGGTTTTCCCTTATCATAAATTTTATAGGATCCACAGCATGTCTCCAATTATACAGTAACACAAGTTAGAGGCCATTCCTCAGAGACAAGGTTACAGCATCCAAACTAAGTAGCCATGATTAGCCTAAATCCTCACAGTTTATGTATGTGGTACAACAAAATTCAATAAGCCCAAGGTGAATTTCCAACTAATTTCCCAGCATTTTAGCTGCTATGCAACAATCAATAACCAACCAACCTCTGCCTTTGTCCCTTGCCCAGCATGTTGCAACTCAAGAAAAATTTGAGCTTAATGCTAACATACATGTAAAACGTGGCCAAATTAACTACAAAGAAAAACGCTTTTCCAGTTCTAATAACACTAGTCATTCAGGGAAAATTCAAAGATGCTCCTTGTAGAGTTAATAGCAAAAAGCCAGAGAAAATGTGAGAGAGCCAACAATGAAGACGGACAATGCATCGGTTTGGAAGCTGATACTCACACATGGCTGCCCCAGCACCACGAATATCGCAAGCCCATCCTATTTCAGTTACAGCTTCATACTACAGCTTTAAAAGTAGAGAAAAGCAGCCAGGTCAGCCCTCCCAAAAGGCGTGTTTTGCTCTGAGCCTACTTATGACAAGGAACTACAGCATCTAGTTCCTCCTTTGAGGGCTACTGCAATACCGTCCATGAAACCACATCATCATAACAGGGCCAAACCTCAACGAGTTCTACAAAATCAACCACGACTCTACTGAAATGGAGGTAAAAAGGCTGAAAGCCAAAAGTGGGGGAGGGTAGACAGCTGATCCACCTCAAAATGAAACGGTATCTTAGCTATCTATAGGGAACTCACTGCGAGGCTAGTTATGGTCAGATATATTTGTGTATACACAGATCCACTAGATATTTAGGTGCTAAAACTCAGTTTTCCTCCCCCTTCCTTCCTTTGTGTGTGTGTGTGTGGGGGGGAGCACAGAACTGCCATACTCCCTTAATAACTAGCATAAGGAGAGTTAAAAAGAAAGAACGCATATCATTTGAGCGACTGTGTATCAGTACTTTGTTCTATATTTTGTGCTTTTAAATAATTAAAAATAGAAAAGTTTTATAAGGTAATGGTTAGAACATAGCTGGAACAAACTTGCTGGAAAGTCATAGATTTGGTTGGATTCCTAACTCCGACATGACCACCTGTGAGATACTGGACTAGTTACTTGAATTTCCCTGCACTTCAACTTACTCCTCCGTAAAGTGGGAATACTGAGTTTGCTGTGAGAATCAAATAAACATGAGTGCAAAGTGTTAGCTGAGTGTTTGGCCACCCAAAATGCTCAATCAGTTGTGACTGTGGTATACTATAAAACTTGTGTGATTCTAATGAACAAAAAAGAAGACAGTTTCCGAATATTAGACTTAAAAAAAAAAAGCACAGGGACCTTGTTTGTGGGGTAACTGTCAGGCAGCTACCCCTATATATTGCTTACCCCTATTTATCCTGAAAAAATCCAAGAGGAAAATTGGCTCAATTTCTCTGCTGTTTCAAGAGATAGTGTTACAACTGCATGGTGAAGTTGACTGGGAACCAGTAAATCAGAAACTGGATGGTGAAGAGAGATGTCATATTCCTACAAAGCTGAAATATTTTCAATGAAATCTTCCTTCCTAGCTCTCCAAATAAGGGGCATTTTAAGTTTCTAAGATCTTTATAAGCATGTTCTCATTTAATCCTAACAGATTTATGAGGTACATATTATTTTTCCCCATTTTACAGATGAAGAAACTGAGGCCTACAGATGCTAGACAGCAGGGATGCACCCAAGTTCAGTTTCGTCATTTTTAAGGCCAAACAGCTGGATGCATACTGAGTATTTATGTGATCAATGATCAAGTGACGGTAGAGGTCACCGGCATGTCAGTGAGGAAGCACTATCAGTACAAGAAATAACTATTAAAATAAGGAGTATTCTGTAAGCATTCTCCATATAATTTAAAGTACAAATCTCCCATGTGCTTTTTATGAAAAAATTCTATTGGCCAGTGAAAGCATAAAATCTATATTTATTATAAGAGCAAAATGCTACAACAATTAGTGATCATAAAAGCTTGATGTCATGTGCAAAAACAAGAGTTTTCAAATGGATAGAGAAATAGTTTGAGAGTTAATATGAATAATAAGAGTGCACACCTTACAAGTTTGTTGAGAGGTTTAAATGAGAACACATATAAAGCACCAAAGTAGCACTGTGCATGATGCAAAACAGGTGTGACCCAGATCACACAGTGATGAAGGAGGTCAGATGGCCAGATAGATGGACAGACGGACAGACTGACTGACTGATGAATGAGACTCAGGCCAGAGAAATGTCAAGTCATCCTAAATCCTGCTCTCTGGCTATTATTTTGAAGTTAAGTTTGTGTTATACATTTGTTTCATCCTTTCCCTTCCTAAGCAAAAGAAAAGGTTCCAAACTTGCTTTGCACCAGATGGGCCACCGAGAACCCACCCATCAAGAAGAGGACCCTAAAAAGGCAATCGCTGTGTTGACAGAACATGTTGCTCAATAGCAGTCGATTCCATTGTGAAATATGTACACTTCAGTAGTTACTCTACCACCCAACCCTAAACCCAGGTTTCAAGTGCAAATGTCTTAAAAGAAGGATCTGAGAACTTACAGGCACAAACCCTTTAAGAGGGGCCAATACTGCCTACTGCAACAAATCACAACTGAGCACCTAGTGCTTGCCTGGTGGGGTCTGTGCTCTGCACATTCACAAGTGTCATCTCACCAAGGACAGATCACTGGGCTTTGGGCCTGAGCCTGGTTCTGACCTCAGGCAAGTCAGTTCACCTCTCTGGCCTCAGTTTCCTCAATTATACAATAGGGATGACAACACCTACCCTACCACTCATTAGGCTGTCATGAGAATTAAAATATAAAAAGATAGCTTGAGTGTAACCAATCATACTTAAAAATCATATAATGGGTAATATAAATGTAAAGTTATTATAGTGAGGACCTTGTTTTCCTCAGGAAAGAAGGAAGCTAGGACTAAGCAGAAAGTATATAACCCTTTCATATTTAAGTGCTATTTCCTCCTGTAACCAGTAGCATCTCCTGAGTCTCTTTTTTCTGTCAAATTTTTGTAAAGGGAAGAATATGGGCCTTGGAATTCCACAGATGTCTGTGAAATAGTTGTTCTACCACTTTAATATAGCTTTGGCTAGTTACTTTAATTCTCTAAGCCTCCATACGTCATCTGTAAAGCACAGATAATGCCTATTTCAAAAGGTTGTCATAAGGGTGAAATGAAATATCTGTAATGTACCAACCGTGGTTTCTAGTGCATACAGGCATTCAATAAATGATTTGTTGAACTAATACTGAAAATGAGATGACGTTTATGAGAACAAATACTTTTAAACTGGCTCTTAGGGCAAATGAAATATTTCAGCACTTGTATGTTAACACTCCGGAGTTGAAATTCTTGAAAGAAATACTCTTCCTGTAAGTGTGGTAGCATATTATTTTTTATCAATCAAGAATTCCTTGTTCCAATAACTTACAGGCATCGACATCACAGCATGTATCAGAGAGCCAAACTAATTTTATTTAAAGTGATATTTATTATGCTAGGAAATAATTTCAAAAAGTAGGGACATCAAAATGATGCCTAAAACTACTTCAAAATTTTGGCAAAATTTCCTTAATGCATAAAAACTGATAAAGGCATTAGAAGGAAAGAGAAATAAGAGATAGCATCTATGTCAGTCACTGAGTTATGCTCTCTACATGAATTCTTTCACTTATTTCTCAAATCAACCCACTGAAGACAGTCCTCTTATTCGTTCCATGTTACAAAAAGGGAACTGAGGTTCGGGGAGGTTCAGTGAATCACCCAAGACTATACAGCTTCACAGAGGCAGGCATGGATTCAAAACTAGCTGATCTAACCACAATTCTCCCAACCTCTCTACTAACTTTAGTTCAGAGAACTATAATAAATATTATTAAAAAGATACTTGGAAGACCAATCGATTACAATTTGAGTTTCCCTGATTACTGAATTCTAATTTTACTGATGTTATTACTATATAATTAAGAAACTTCAAAATAGAGCACCTTAGAGTTTAACAAAGTATTTGCATAAATCTCATTTAGTTCCAACGACCTCGTTGTATTGAGAACAGGGATTAGCCATGAGAGAGAAGAAACATGAGACTCAGAGTGGACAGGTGATTTTTTCCAAGTCACACAGACTACTAAGTAGGGAATCTTAGATTTTAATTAAACTCTTCTTCCCTAAGCAATTCCACTATATTATACCGTCTTTCTTCAAGCTGAAATATTCATAGCACCTTTATTAGCTCCATGGAATAACCGGAATCTGTATGACAAGCAAGCCCCGATTTTTCACACTGCATATACCAGGTACTTGATTATCATTCCAGGAAGTAGATATTACTATCCTTTATATTATCCTTTATATTTATTTAGCTAAGCTAAATCAAGGCTTAGCAAGGAAAGTTACTTAAATGTGTCCAACATAATACAGGCAAAAATGGCAGAGCCAAAATGCAAGCTTAGGTTTGACTTTCAAGTTGCACACTTAATCACTACTACCTGGAGCTGCCTCTCAAGCTCTGTCCCTTCCTACAAGTGTAATCCAGGTCCCAAGATTTCTTCTTTGTGATATGTGAGTGAGATATCAGCCAGATCTGACAGCATCTGGCTTTAATATTCTCTTCTTAGATGACTACCATGCCACACTCACCTGATGTCGTCACTTCCTAGCATACACTAAACCAACAGCTTGCAAACTGGGCTCTGTCCCCACTCTGTCCATAACTAACTAGTTAGGTAACCTTGGGTGGGGTCTTCAAATTGGGGGAGATGACTGTCTACCTAAAGCAGAAGCAGATGTTCCGGGTACTCTTCCAGGGCTAAGACTTCTCAGGCAAGACTGATAACCTTTTATTTAAGGTGAATTTTCAGATCACAAATGCATGTATATTTATAATGTACGATCAAAATATAAGCTAAAGCAAAAGAGCAGTAAGTCAATAAACCTCTCCCCTGTCACTGAACTAAATGAACGTTAATCACGTGTTACAAAAAAGGGAAACTATTAATATAAAAAGTGTACTGAATAGTTACTATTTGGTGGAATTTAATACCAAGAGTTCTCTAAATACATAGGTCTTATAGAATCCTTCTATCTTTAAGAACGGCAAATCATAATTTTTACACAGAAGACTTGATTTATGAAAATAAGCTGTCAATCAAAATAAGCCTTGAACACAGAAACACAAAAAGAACTTGGGCCCTAACCAGCACAACGGCCTGGCTTCCTCACCCCCCCAGTCAAAATTAAAAAATGAAAAACAAGGCAAAGCAATAAGAAATTAAAACAAACATATTTTGGGAGAGCTATAAAAAGGGTTAAATAAGCTTGACTTCTCAATAAAGAATAGACTATAAATAGCTATTTAATAAATGCAAAATGTACATACTATACTTCAATCTCATACTAATTGAAAAGAGGCAATAAAAGTCACAAGCCTATATGGGGAAAATTTAAAAAAAAATAAAGGGGATGAGGTAAGACACCCAAAGTCTAAGGATTTTAGTAAACTACTAGAAAGACACCATCATATAATGTGACAATTTGTACCTTTCTACAAAACTCTTTGTGAATTTCACAAAACAAACTCTTTATTCAGAAAAACGTGCATAAACTCTGGCCTCTAATTTCAAGAAATGTAGACCCCATGAAGTCTATTCCTGGGCCCCTTGTTAAGAATCCCAGGAGGGGGAGGTGCTCTGGACGGCCTTTTAGGAGACATGGCTTATTTCTGGCCCTGCCACCTTGTTGTCCTATTCCAGTCACTGTGCCACTCTGGATCTCAGTTTCATCTGTTAAAGATGATCTTTCCTTTTTAAGGCTGAATAATGTTCCATTATACATACATACCACATTTTGTTTAATCATTTATCTGCTGATGGACATTTAGGTTGTTTCCATCTACATGCAGTTTTTAATTGGCAAATAATAACTGTATATATTTATTGGGTAAAATGTGAAGTTTTGATATATGTATACCCTGCAGAAAGATTAAATCAAGCTAAGTAATATATCTATCACCTCATCTACTGACTTTTTTTTGGAGAGAACGTTTAAAATCTACTCTTTTAGCAATTTTGAAACATACATTATTATTCTGACACATGCTACAACATGGATGAAACTTGAGGACATTATGCTATGTGAAAGAAGACAGACACAAAAGACCAAATATGGCATGATTCCACTTATGTAAGGTACCTAGAATGGGCAAATTCTTAGAGACACAAAGTAGAACAGAAGTTACCACGGTCTGGGGGAAAGGGAGTGAATGGGAAGTTTACTTCATGGGTACAGAGTTACTGTTTGGAGTGATGAAAAAGTTCTGGAAATGAATAGTGGCGACGGTTATGTAACACTGTGAATGTATTTACCACCACTTGAGTACATTCAGTTCTACTTATGTACATGCACAGTACACTTACACTGAATTGTATACCTAAAAATGGTTAAAATAGTTTTATGTTATGTATGTTTCACTGAAAGGGAGAGAAACCAAAACCAAAACCAAAACAAAAAAAACTCAATGATCTTTTCTGACCCTTTAACAGTTGAAATTCTCCAGTGAAGTCTACTGGCATCACAGTTTAAGACTGAGAGATTTAGTAAAATCACCTCCTTACTATTCTTTAATTACTAACTATGACTCAGCATTTTTTCTAGACTTCAGAAATGCAACAGCCCAGAAGAATCCAAGTTAAGGGCTAGATTTGCAGCAAGGTGCTCATATTCTCCTAGCAGAGTCCTCTATTTAGAGATTTCTCAAGTTGGTTTTCCCATAACCAGTCACCCTTCAAAAGGAGATAAGTAACAGACATAGTACTTTAAAGCAAGCAAGCAAGCAAACAAACAAACAAACAAAGACCCAAAACTTCTCCAAGAACAAACACACACTAGTTTCCTTAAAGCTGTGCTGCAATAGCAGTCTTGTGACACCCTCTCCACGCATATAATGAAGGTGTCGTAATCACTGTATTTCCCCTTTTGGATGGCAGTCCTTAACCAACTCTGCTTCCCAGCAAAACCTCTGAGCTATAAAATCAAATTTAGAGGAACTACATTTAAACTTCATAATAGTTATACTAAGATAATTGTTTCAACTTCTGGAACAAGGCCTCTCTTCCTGATGCAAACAGCAGAATGAATCCAATCAGCCAGATGGAACGTATCTGGAATGGAATACTGTCACAGGAGAACTCAGGTATCCAAAGCTTATCTGAAATGAAGAGTGCCCCTCCCACCACCATTGTATCCGTAGCACTCATCAGAAAGCTTTCTGCAGTGAACCTTCTGTCTGAGTTGACTGGGAAAGTTATAAGCTTGGCAAGCGAAGCAAGAAAAAAACTGTTTATATAACTGTAAGTAGCTTTACGTTCTGAGATCTCTTCTTGGTTCTTCCAGACTACCCTGTACATACACAGCTAAAAATGGAAAAATATAAAATGCAACTGAATTAAATCTGGCATGAGCAAAACATCTGAGAATTTGGGAATACCGACTCAATTTATAAGAGTCCCTTAATTACTAAAGAACACAGATCCAATGGGGTTTATTCTTGTTCAGATAATGTGGCAGAAAAGATGATGACGATAACTGTGAAAGCAATACAAAAAATATATTAAACAAGAGAAACCATTCTTAAAACTTCTGACTTTTATAAATATTTCAATTAAAAACACTGGCTGCTCTAATGCATTTATTTATTTATACAAGAAAAAAATACTCTTCAAATGTTTTGACTAACAACCTTTCTCCAAAAAACTTATCTCTCAGAAAGTCAGAACTTATAACAATTGAACCCAAAGACAGACAGGATTTCCTACTGCATGTTTCCAGGACTACTCAGTTGCTTTTTATTACTATTCATATGAAGAAACCACTGCTCTCAAATTTTATTCACAGAAATTACATTCAACCCAAAATTTAATTGTTTACCATATTTACTGTGTATAATTATAATATGAAAGTAATGGTTTCTAATTAACTCTTTCAAGCCTCAGAGACATACGAGAAAAAAATATATATGGCATAGAAAAACTGTTTCCTCTACACTAAACCAGGATAAACTGTATACATTGGTGATGTCATGCTACTCCCACAGACAAGACTCATTCTGAGTTTTCCGTAAAATATAAAAGCTAAGAAGGGAGGCAGAGGAGACAGAAAGTGGTAACGGTAATACGACTCACATTTGTCTCTCTCAGACAATGAAGTGGTTAGCAGGAGCGAGCTTACAGACTTCCATCAGAAGGCAAGGTACTGAGCTGAGGTTTCAATTGTTGGGAAACTCGCGCTGAGATGCCAAGTGGGCAGTGCTAAGATACAGCAGGAGGTGGGGCTGTGGCGAGAGGAGGGAACAGGGAGCGGGAGCACTTACTCGGTCAGAAGCCGGTGCAGCTGGTGATAACCTCGCTCCAAGGCCAAGCTCACAGGCGTCGCCCCTTCCTGGTTGTGGATGCTGAGAGCTCCGCGGCCACCTGGCTTCTGCAACAGGAACCACGTTAACCTCAGCAGTCCCAGCCGCACAGCAAAATGCATCAATGTCTCCCGAGGGCCAGCATCTGTAAATGGGGTAGAAAATGAATCTAAGTGTGGAGCGCACACAAACAAAAAGCAAACAGACAGACAAGTTAGGTAAATACCACTGCCTTCAAGTGCCTAAGATCCTGAAATTAAGCTACAACATATAGCGTGAACGATTTTATCGTGGCCAGGTAGAATCGGCCCTCAAAAAAAGACAAAACAAAGCTACAAAAAAGTATAGAAAGCAAAATCTTCAATAGAAGACAGTACCACAAAAGAGAATCAAGCCATTTCTATATTGTGACAACGTACAGTATTCAACCAATTTCACAGGCAGGCATATAAGGGTGCCCCATACACATGCTCTTTTCTTTTAAAAAAAAAAGAAATAGAAGTGAATGCAGCCCAACATGGGGATCCAAGGGAAATAGCTGTTAGGACTTAAAGGGGTGTATCATAAAGGGTATAATTACTTTTAAAAAGAACACCCAGACGGGAGTTGGCTAAACACTAAAAACAGGTTTTGCCTGTTAAGTACACAGGTCTTTTTATTTCCCCACAATAAGGGCAAATCAAATTGCTGGCACCACCAGCTTTTTTTGTTTGTTTAATGAGAGAAAGAAATGCATCTTCAGGCATAATAAGACTAACTCTAAGACAATACATTAACAACTACAGAAAGGAAAACATATGCTTGGGCTTATTTCACTTGAAATGAAAGGTTCTTGGTATAGTGAGTCACTGCAGAAGTGGAGGAATGAGGAAGGGCTTTGGAATCTAACAAATCTGGGTTCAAATCTGGCATTTACCATCTGTGTAACCAGGCATGACTCATTTAACCTCTCCAAACTTCACTTTCTTCATCCCTAGAGTAAGATACCATCGCCTCTCTCACAGTCACGGTAACAAACGGAGAAGAGGTGGGTGAAGTGCTAGCTAGCATAATGACGGGCTGAAGCAGGTACTCATTAAGTGACAGTCCCCTCCCTTTCCCTGCTCTCTTCCCGTCTTCCTGGACTGCAAATTCTATTCTAGGTTCATTAATGCTACTCCATTTCTTCCTCAGCCATCCTCTTGTGCCCAACCCATGATGACAAGAGCTAAGGCCACTGCAGGGCTGCCATACATGGCCATCTACACACACAAGGCTGTAGACTAGTCAACTCCAGGGAGTGGTGAATGGTGCCCTGGAGTTGCGCCTGCCTTCTTCCTGACAGCTTAGCTGTCATCTCTCATTCTTCATGGGTTCCCCGGGGTCTCAACTTCTTCACGGAGCAATTCTCAGATTTCTTGGGCCACAGTATTTTCTCCTTACTTTGAAGTCCTCAGATACTTCTATATGTGAGTATTGCAACAGGAATGAACACATCTTTGAAGCTGTGATTTTACAATGAACTGCATTGTTTCCTAATGTCACCTGTGTATTAGTCTAGTATCCTTACGTCCAAGGCAAATTTCTTTGGAAGCAAAATCTATCTTTCATATTGTATATTTTCCCTACAGAACTACATACACATTGACCAATTCAGGATTTAAAGGGTGTTCAAGCAGAGGCACATGGCTGGAAAGAAATCCATGCCCCAGAAGAAACAATTACAAGTGCAGATACAAATTTTAATAATCAATACCAGAGCATGTGGCAAGACCAGACAAAAGGACAAAAAGGACCAGGCGTGGTGACTCACACCTGTAATCCCAGCACTCTGGGAGGCCAAGGCAGGAAGATGGCTTGAGCTCAGGAGTTCACGACTAGCCTGAGCAAGACCCCGTCTCTACTAAAAATGGAAAACAATTAGCCAGGTGTGGTGGTACATGCCTGTAGTCCCAAATACTCAGGAGGCTGAGGTAGAAGGATGGCTTGAGCCCAGAAGTATGAAGCTGCAGTGAGCTATGATCATGCCACTACACTCTAGCACTCTAGCCTAGCAACAGAGCGAGACCCTGTCTCCAAAAAAATAAAAGTACCAAAAGATCAAATACAGCCTGGTTACTGGGTGACACTTCCTTGAAGCATTTGTTTCTTTACCTTCCACACCTTTCTGATCCCTTATTTGCTCTGAGTCACCTCAGTATTTGAGTTAAATGCTCAACAATAAGACCAGGCACCTGCAGAAGCTGGCACCTGAATCCTGCACTATACCTTCCTCCACAGCCTCAGTATAGTCTTTAGCAGCAGGCACTGCATCTGATGTTAGGTAGCTCCTTTCTGCAGACAACAGATAGGAACACAATACACAGTGAGGACCTGCTAAGCGCCATGCACCGGGCTATGTAGTTTATCTCAACTTCTTCCATTCTATCTTCACAACAACCCTATGAGGTCTCACTATCTTCATTTTGCAAAGGAAGACAAGTCCATAAAATTAATAACTTTCCCACAGCCAGAATCAAGATTTGAAAGTTCTTCTGCCTTGAGTCTAAGAAAACATACCCTTTCCATTATTCTACTGTCTCTTTTTGTAAAAAAAAAAAAAAAGAAGATAAAAAGAAAGACAATCACATAGGCAAGCTAATGTGGTTTAAAAAGCACCTGTTCACGTTTTCCCCAACATTTATTAACTCTTTCAAATGTACACATAATTTGAAAGAATTATACAACAAATAACCAATACTTACCAGCTAGATCCTATAATTAATGTTTTCCTGTATTTGCTTTATCACATATCTATCCAACTATCCTTCCATCTATCCATCCACTTTATTTTTAAAATAAAGTTTTAAAAATTTCAAAATAAGTTGAAGACACTTCACCCCCAAAATACTTCAGCATGCATATCATTAACTAGAGTTCAATATATGGTTATAATTTTAGGTGATTTACATACAGTAAAATACAAATGTATAGTATATGACTTCATAAATTTTGACAAATGCATATATCTGTGTAACCCAAACTTCTATCAACATAGAGAACATTACCAACATCCAAAAATGTTCCTTTGTGCCCCTTCCCAGTTAATCCCCATTCCTATCCCTAGAGTTAATCACTTGTTCTGAATTTTTCACCACAGATTAGCTTTCCCTGTTCTAGAACTTTGAATAAATGGCATTGTAAAATATATACGCTTGTGTAAAACTTTTTACTCAGCATGTCTGAGACTCAACCATAATGCTGCATGTATCCACAGTACATTTCTTTTTATTGCTGAGTAGTAGTCTACCGCATGCATGTACCCTCGTTTTAGACATGTTCCTGTTCACTTCTCACACATTTCCATTTAACCTTCATAGAAGTCATGTGAATTAGGTTTGTAGAACAGGCCAAGGTCCAATGGGATAAACAAATGAATGTAGCTTCTTTTAGTCCATGTTGTTTTAAGAGCATGAAAGCTTTTACCCAACCTATCTTCCTTCATTGTTTTTGTTCCTTTTGTCTCAGTTTAAACTACAGAGCACAAATAATTTAGGACCAATCTCTATTCCCTACTCCCTGTATCAGTACTTTTTCTCTCATGATTATTATTTTCCTCTGTATTCTGAGAGTTATTCATATTTGTTTTTCAGATCACGAACTGGCTGTCCTACAATGTCAACTGGGTCCCCAGTGTGAATTTAATTAAGCTTTGGGATTCTGGATATACTTGCATCATTTTCACCAACTCCTTTTCCAGGTTTGCCCTCATCATGATAGTGTTTTTTTTTTTTTTTTTTTGGTTTTTTTTTTGCAGATGCAATTAAATCCCCTAATCAGTTGATCTCATAAGGGAGGTTATCCTGGATAATCTGTGTAGGCCTGACTGAATCAGTTGGAAGGCTTTAAAAGCAGAGCTTAGCTTTCCCCTAGAGAAAGAGGGAAGAGATTACGCCTGCAGAGGGAAGCTTCGGCATGTGCGGTGAAGTTCCATCCTGCCCAGGACCTCTCCCTCCTGGCTGCCTGAGGACCACAGCCTTAGCCCATGTTGGTGGGCTGACCTTGACTTTGACCATGACAGGATTCCCTCCCCTTCTGCCCTGTGAATTTTGGACTTGCTTAGTCAGCCTCCACAATCAAATAAGCCATTCCCTGTAATAAATCTTAACATATATTTCTCCTACTGGGTCTGCCTTTCTACTTGAATACTAACTGATACACTAATTAACCCATTTTTCTCCTTGTTGTTTCCTTCTCTAAGTTCATAACAGATCTGACTTCCACCTTTTAAAGGACAAATGAAAAACATCTAAATTTTTCTTTGATATCTTAAAGAAAATCATACTCAGAGAGTCTTCCAACTGAATACTGTTATTTTTCCCTTTTCTCTATACTGTGATGTTATTTCACAGGCCCCATGTTGGTCGGTTTTCCTGTTAACCATACTTAAAATGGAAAGATCTCTGTAGGCCTACCTTCTACCCACAGAGAATGCAGGTAGAAAATGTCGTAAGCCCCACGTGCTATCTGCTTATATACCTCCCCCACACATTCCCTCCATTCTGCAAAGAAAGTTGATGTGCCTAGCAGGCATTCAACTATGATGAGCCTGCTAGGGGGGGTGCATCTTTTTCAAACTGTCAGATTCTCTGACTAAATAAAATGCTCCAAGTTCTAGAAACTGTACAATAATCAAAGCCTACGTGTACTTTCTTACCCCATCAATCCACCCAGCAAGCCCTGCTCACAGTACTCTTTGAATCTGTTTCTACGGGATTCCAAAATCACCACTCTTTCCACTATTTTGGATGCCTCTGAAATAAACCTGGAGTCCCACACGATGCAGGAACTCTCATATTGCATGGGGAAGGAAAACAGGCCAGGGGAAGAAAACAGGCTTTTGGAAAAATGAGACTTGTAACTCTGTGACAAAACTAAGGTTTGAAAGGCAACAAAACCTTTGGGAGCTAAAGCTCTGCTACTACTAGGCACTGCTTGCCTTGGAGTCAGTAGATATGAATCTTCTGTCAAGAAAAAAAATCCATTAGCAGTCTTTTTATATTTTATTATTTCCTTTTTTAAGCAGTGATGATAGCTGGAAAAATATACAAATACTAGCGTAGCTAAGGAGAAATTTCTACAGAAAGCTATCAAATACTCTGAAAGGGGTGTGGGAACTAAGTCACAAAATGATTACGGTTGAGCATCTATTAACCAACATCAGGTAAACAGAATCGGGAATGCACAGGCTGTTCTTACTGCAGTCTTTCCTACACCTGTCATCCTCCTCTCCACCCAAATTTGTCTTTGTGGGCAGGATGATTCCCACCCCCCAAAGATGATTAGATATTTTCCCTTGGTTATATAATGCCATGACCAAGTAAGGATGACTATTTCCCCCAGAACATTTCTCCCTGCTTTCTCCAGAGCAAGTCTTCAATGGGCCCACTCTAAGGTACCCAAGAGTTATGCTAATTGCTACTGTACAAGGGTCTCCCAGGGAAAAGCCATCCCAATTCACCATTTTCACTACCCACCAAGGCACTGAGGAGCTGAGACAACTAAGTTAGACTTGGAAAACTCAGAGAAAAAAGATGTCTTCGCCCCCCACCCCGACCCCTGGCATTCACCCTCCACCCAGATGAATCCTTATCACCTATATTTAAGGCAGAACTGTAGCAAAAAAAAAAGTATAATGCAGATGCTTCTCTATGTAACTAGGGATTAGAGAACACTTGGAAGAGCTCAAATGGACAAACCCCCTCTTGTTCATGTTTAAAGTGAGGATTGCTTCAGCAAAAAGTAAAAGCAAAAGGACAGTCTTGCTCTGCTTGGAAGAGCCTTCCTCTGAGTGCTGTCCTGCTTCATCCTCTACTAGAGCATGTTCTCTTCCCTTGTTACACCTCCCCAATGTGTATTGTCTCTAAAGTTTCTGAATACTGGTCAAGGTATATTCAAAGGAATAGCTTGTAAGCTAGAACACATTATCAGAATACACTTTCCTCCATTTTACAGATGAGGAAATTGAGTAATAGAGAGATTAAGTATTTTGCACAAATCCTTGCAATGAAGCCAGGATATAAACAGTCTGACTCCAATGGCCATGCTTTTTCCATCTGATGACAGCAAATCTAAACCAAGAGTTCTTAACTTCATGTTTGTGCCTAAAGTTCAGGGAGACTATGAAATTTACTCTATGTAAGTGTCTCCAGGTAGGCACAACATGAACATTTTTTTCCTGAGGAGAAATCTGAGCAATTTTCAAAGGAGTCACTGGCCTGAAAAAAGTTAAAAAGCATTGCATCTGAAACAATTAAAAAGCAGAAAGATTAGCCATAAATCTTACATGACCCTTTTGTACAAGTATTAGGCTAGAACTGTCATCAGGTTTCAGTTCACGTCGTGTTCCCTGGTTCTTGGTTCCCAGTACCGGAGAAGGTCATTGGTACCGAGTGGACGGAATAAATGAGCAAGCCCAACAGCAAGATTTATTAAAGCACAGTACGTTCCGGAGTGGGAACATGTCTATCTCCTCGAGTGGAGAAGTCCCTGGGTTTTTAATCTATTTCTACTTTTATGTCTATGTCTCATGGTATGCTAAACAGTGGGAAGAATTTTCACTATTTTTTGGAGATGAGGGGTAGAGATTTCCTGGAACTAAGGACCCTCCCTTAATTTGTCCTTATAGGATAACTTCCAGGGCTTGCCATGACATTTCTAAGCTCTCGTGGCGCTGGTTGGCGTGATTTTTACTATGTTAATGCAGATAGTTCACCTAAGGTCACTGCCAACTACTTTGGGCCCATGTCCCAAGTTGTTTGTTTCCGTGGTTGGGCCTTCTTCTCCTCAGTTTGGCGTCTTCTTACCCTCCTCTAATTGGCCAGCAATAGTATCTCTATGGAATCTCCCTCACCTTGCCTCTGCTCCTGTTTCCCTTTCCTCCTGGTTCCTATCTAACAGAACCACCTGTAAATGCCTAGCTTTCAACTGTACGTAGTCCTGTTACATAACATGGTGCCCTATTTACCTGTATTATCCCAGGCAACATGCTTATTTTGTACCTTTTTCCTTTAAATACCTTTAAAAAAAAGTACTTGACGTGCAACTCATTGATGTGAACAGACTATTCCATTACATTCATCCTATTACATTCCACGGTAAGCATAATAAATTCTTAACTGATGTCCTTACCAAATCCAGTGTCCCTAGATTCTAATCTACAATTAACAGAACAACTTAAACTGCAGAATGTGAATTGAGCACTTAAAATCAAATTCCTGATCCTAGCTGTTGACTTCAAAGTTCTATCAAGACCTTGCAAAGTTTAAACCTAATGTTTGATTTAAATCATTTTAAATGTATGTACAATAAAATTCATTTCTTAGGGATGTACAGTCCTATGAGTTTTAAGACATGCATAACCACCACCACTAACAAGATACAAAACAACTCCAGCACCCCAAAGAATTCCCTTATGATACCCCTTTGCAGTCAGACCTTTCCCCTACTCCTAGTCCTTGGCAACTATTGAATGTTTCTATAATTTTGCCTTTTCCAGACTATCATACATGGTATAAAATCTTTGGAAACCGACTTCTTTTACCAAGCACAATGCATTTATAATGCATCCAAGTTGTTGCATGTGGCAATGTTTGTTCCTTTTTTATTGCTAAGTAGTATTCCATTGTATGCATGTATCACAGTTTGTTTATATATTCACTCAGTGAGGGAAATCTGGGTTATTTCCATTTTTGGTGATTATGAATAATGCTACTATAGGCATATTCGTGCACAGACTTTTTGGTGAAGTTTTCACTTATCTAGGATAAATACCCAAAAGTGGGATTATTGGGTCATACAGTTAAGTGTATATTGAACTTTATAAGAAACTGCCAAATTTTTCTAGTGTGGCTATACCATTTTGCATTCCCACAAGCAATGTATGAGTTGTTTTCTCCATGCTTGCCAGCACTTGGTTATTTTTAATCTTATCCATTCTAATGAATGTGTAATAGTATCTCAATGTAGTTTTAGTTTGTATTTCCTTAAGTGTTCAAATTTGGTCTAGCCTTTATTAGCACTGCTTGAGCAATACTATACAACAGAAACTTTAGGAGTACATGGAAAGTACACAAAAATATTAAAGCTGGCCAGTTCTTTCCTCTTAAAGACAAGGAACTAAGGCCCAGAGAGGAGAAGTGATATACCTAAAGTTTCTGACCTTTACTTTTTCTAACAGTTCTTTTTAATCATGGTAACATAAACAAACTATGCAACTGTTGGGCTTTCTTTAAACAAGACAAAATGAAACCATAAAAACACCATAAGCCCCACAAATAACTAATACGGTTCTATCTTGATGTTGACTTGCAAAGGCAACCAGAATAATCACTCCGTATCAAAACAGAAATGGCAGGAGCTAGAGGTGTTAAGGCCCATCATTAGGTTTCTAAAAAGGTTCTCATGCTCTATATAACATCCAAATATTCTGATCTCTAAATATCAGCAATGCAGAAGTTTCTTGGACACTATACTAATCATTTTTTTTCTTTTTTTGGACATTCTATTAATAAGACAAATACTTTCTTCCCTGATTTAATTTTACAGTCCATCCTTTCTTTCAGATTTTACCTGCGCAGGACTGCCCTGGTAGTATCTGATAGTATGCCCCTGATAGTGTGGGACACCATTCTGATGGCTCATCACAGGCTTAACTCTTAAACCCAGTGGATTTAAGAGAATCAAAGCTGACAAATACCTCTTCACCATTCTTCCATGGGAGGAGGAATAAACTCATCTGCTGGATCTGAGGGCGCAGGAACTGCACATCCCCTGTGGGCACTGTCCTCAGGATCTGCTCAACTGCGAAGAGGGTGACTTCTGGTCTGCTCACTGTACATAATACAGGAATCAAAGCTGGGTGGACTCTCAAGGGCAGTCTTGCAACTGCCCAGCTCTTTCAGTGATGACACAAAAAGTGCAAGCAGACCCTCTGGCAGAAACTCTAATGTCAGTCTTCCAATCTCGATTTCATCAGTAATAAAGAAAACATTTTAATCTCTATCTGCAGGACTCCTAAATCTTTATATTGGATTTGAACTCAGGAAGAAAACAGGATGTTATTTATTAGGCCCCAGGTATACGTTATATTCCATTTGAAAGTGTCTATGTAATCATGACAATAGAGGTCACCTGCTACAAGAATTATGTGGGAAAACCCTTGTTTGAGTAAGAGGACATATGCGAATACTTACAACATCAGTGTTTTTGAAAAGTGGAATCCTTTCTTCAATGAACTCTTATATGGAGGACCAGTAGATAAAATCAGTAAGAGTGGAACAAACTGGTTAAAAACTTTGGGGTTTCCTAGAGTTTATCCCGTCGTCATGCTCCCTCCACCCAACTCCCCAGGCTTTCCTTCCTCCAACTCCAAGCCCTAGAGCAGCAGTCTCCAACCTTTTTGACACCAGGGGCTGGTTTCATGGAAGAGAATTTTTCCACGGAATGGGAACGTGGGGGGCGGGGTGAGGAGCTCAGGCGGTGATGTGCAGCCTAACAGGCCACAGACAGGTGGCCAAAGCATGGGGGTTGGGGACCGCAGCCCTAGAGAAGTTCAGGACACAATAATGAAAACCTTGTCTTTGATAATTAAACACCAAAAAGTTACTCTGCTACTCTCCGCATGAAGGATGGGTCACTTCTACGCTGGAGAGATTGTAACTGGCCTTGCAAAGTGACCCCTCCTCTAAGTTATTTTTTGTTCCCTCAGACTTTACCAGTGAAGCCTAACAACCAGACTTAACCAGCCTCTCCACAGGACTCACCACCCATCACCAACGGCTGATTCTTCAATCAGACCATCTAAAGACCCTATGAGTTCAACCCCTGCAAAACCTGACCTGCATTCCACAGCCCACTATGAAAGCCCTTGCCGAGCCTCAGTTAAGGAGATGGATTTGAGACTATTTTGCCCATTTTCCCGACAGACATCTTTTGCATTAAAATTCCTTTCTTCCTTGGCAATCCTCATCTCATTAACTGGCTTTCTGTGTGGCAAGCAACAGGACCTACCCTGGACCCTTTTCTGGGTTCAGTAACAAGATCAAGCCTGAAATCCAGACCCACAGGAAGGTGATGTGCCCCTCTCTACTTGAGTTCTCTCTCTCTCGGGTCATTTCACTACAAACACAGGTTTAAAAGCTCCAGTGAAGAACTAGAAGAGATGCTATCAAGCCCATTTTGCTACGGTAATTATAAGATTTATTCAGTCCCCATAGAAGACTTGAATATAATGACCACAGAAAAGCAGCCCCATTAAAAAACAGAAGTATTCCAAACTGAAAGTATATCTTTAGGTCATATAAATTCTCACCATGCAAAGTCTGATCCGTCCCCAACACATTCCACTCTGCTGGCAGCTTCAGGTGTCTGAATGCTAGCGCCACCTTCTCGTCGAGGGAATTCACATCCCCAGACGGGGGTCCTGACCGGTCAAGAAAGCGGGTGAAGTTCAGAGCCTGCTGATTTCCAGCACTGGTTGCCAGGAATTGGGCTGCATCATACGCCTCATCCTGGACGAAATGGAAGTCTTCTTCAGCCACCACAAACACGGGAAGGCCCTCTTTGGAAGCACAGAGCAGCACCTTCACTGTCTCACAGCAGTCATGACCTAAAGAAAACACAGCCAGCAAAGAAAACAGTATTAGAGACCCCCTGCTGAGAGGACACTGGTGGGTCCTCTTAGCTCTTTTTCCATGGTATACAAATTTCTCCTCCTAAAAGAAAACCCTCTTTCCTCTGCGCTCTGACAGCATTTTTCCAAACTTCTCAAAACTCCATTTTCAGCTTTTTCAATTATTTGCAAATATGAATCAGTTCCCTTAACAATTCTGTGTCCCAGCTTTCATCATGCCTATATCATAGTACTTGGCACTGAACAGGCTTTGACTATCAACTACTGCTATTCAATTTGAACAAATTAAAGAATGAAGGATCCTGCAATATCCAGCATACAATGGAGTGTCTAATATCTACTGAACTGAATTAGATCTGAAACTGTAACAGGGAAAAACATCACTCATACAAGTTACATGGAAGGAATTCTACAGATCCACCAGCACTTGCTTTGTTATCACCACAATAGATCAAATGATGAAGCACTTTGAAAATTACAGAACTACTTGATTTCATTTTACTATTACTAGCAATCGAAGGCCTAAAAAATAATTTTTGTTCTCAGATACATACTCTCTCCTGTCTCATCCACTAATGTAGTGAGACCTCAATGAAATCATCTGGTTCTCACGTGGATGATGCAATGCTGTGGCTAGAAGCCCAGTTCAGGAGAAGCAAACATGCCAAAGACTCTGTGGGGCCCACTGTACAGATCCGCAGGGATCTCACAAGCTGTGACTTTAGGCACAACCTAAATGCCACCCTAAAGAGCTCAGCTGGAGCCAAATTAGCAAAATGTTAACAGCACCACGTTTCCGTGGGTAAGGCCTTCATGAAGAATCAGACTTTCTTCGGGATTTCTGGCCTCAATGAATTAAATATTTCCAATATGCAGAATATACTCATCAAAACACACACTGTTTTTCCTCAGCTTTCAAACACTGATCTCAACTAGCCAGAACTATGCTCCTACCATCATTGTCGTTCTTCCACAAAATAGCTTTCTGATGAGAAAAAAGAAAAGAACACCGAGTTGATGTTTTTGTTGTTTGCACTATGCCACCCTGAGCTTTGCCTGATTAGCCACCGGCACCTGTACACCCGTGGTTCCCCGAATCTTCAACACATGCAGAGACTGCTTTCTGCAGCTGAGTGACAGGGAGGCAAACACTCTACGTGGTTCTTGAGTCTGAGTTTCCATATCATGCACGGCACAGGCTCACAGAGGTTTCAGACTCAGAACAAACTAAGCTTTCTGCTACCTTTGAAAGAAAGAACCAATTTTTTCATGTAATCAGAATAATAAGTTGATTTTCCACATACTTTTTTCCTAGGGGCCTCCTTAAGTCTTTCATTCTTGTGACATAAGAAATCTCTCATTGCTGTGTAATTCTATAGTGGTTACAAGTATTTACCAACCAAGTACCTACTACATGCCAGGCATGTGACATGTCATTTTCTCTTCACAACAATCTTATAAGCCATGTATTGTCCTCACTTTATAGATGAGAAAACTGAGGCTTAATGAAATCAAGTAACTTTCCCAAGGTTACACAATATTAAAAAGCAGAATCCTTATTCCAGGTACAGGCTGATGCCAAAAGGCATGGCCTATTCTATCATGATGCAAGGATTTTGTACCACATTCCTATAAACAGAGGAAGAAGGGTAACAACTAAGTCCCTGCCTAAAAGGGGCCTAACATTTTGGAATGATAGGTCAATTTGACTGTCAAACAGGAATAACAGATTCATGAACCATGAAGATCAGTCTTCACACAAACATATAATTCCACAGGATATTCCCACTGCCTTCCAAGTTGAATTCTAAGAAGGCTGCGGAAAGCTGAAGCATCCTCTGCCTAGTCTCTCTGTGTGCACACACGTGCATGTGTTACAATTCAACATATGTGTGGAATTGATACATTTTCTATATGAAAGAGTCGAGGAAAAAAACTTCATCTTTCTCTGAAGGGCAGCCAGCCTAATTACATAGACATCAATGTTAGCAGAAATAAGCCAACTAACTGATCCAGGCAGTAGGGTTTAGGTATTTTTCCAGCAGAAAGTGTTTAAAAATGTTCTATAACATCTTACTAAGTTTTGTTCAACAACTAACAGCTGGACATCCACCAAGTCCAGGCACTGTGATAAGAAAGATGAAGATGGATAAACCTTCCAGAGCGTTACAGTTCACAAGGGAGAATCAAACAAGCTGCAGGTGACTGTAATGTGAGTCAAAATGGGATGAGTTCTATAAGAAACACGTACAGTCCAAAGTGCAGCAGAGGCGTAGCGGTGCATGCATTTCAGGGGTAGGCAAAGGCAGAAAGATTTCATAAGGGAGGTGGCGGTTAAGAAGGACCTTTGACAGGCACCCTGCTTCCCGACTCTACAACCCCAAAGGTTCTTCTCTGCAACCCTCGGAACTCAGATGCAATGTCCCTCTCTTTCTTTCTTTGTTATTTAACAAGCACTTAATATTAACACTTGCTGTGTGCCAGACACTATTCTCAGTGCTTTAATAATTCGTTTATTTCTCATAACAACTCTATGCAGCAAATACCATTACTATCGCCACTTGTCAGATGAGGAAACTGAGGCACAAAATGTTAAGTAATTTGCCCAAGGTTATAAAACTCTTAAGTGGGCCGGGCGAGGTGGCTCACGCCTGTAATCCTAGCACTCTGGGAGGCCGAGGCGGGGTGGGTCACTCAAGGTCAGGAGTTCGAGACCAGCCTGAGCAAGAGCGAGACCCCCATCTCTACTAAAAAACAGAAAGAAATGATCTGGACAACTAAAAAGACACATATACATAAAATTAGCCGGGCATGGTGGAGCATGCCTGTAGTCCCAGCTACTCGGGAGGCTGAGGCAGAAGGATTGCTTGAGCCCAGGAGTTTGAGGTTGCTATGAGCTAGGCTGACGCCATGGCACTCACTCTAGCCCGGGCAACAAAGCGAGACTCTGTCTCAAAAAAAAAAAAAAAAAAAAAACAACTCTTAAGTGGCAGAATTAGAATGAGAACCCAAGTTTCCTTGCTCTAGAGGCCACCCCTACACACAAAATGTATGAATATTTAAGATGGCTTAAAGACTAAATAAGGGTGCATGGAAGAATCAACAGGAAAGTAAGAAAAACATGTTTAACTCCTGGCTATAAGATTCATCAGCTATGTGATAACAGATCACCTCGCCCCTCTGGGCCTCAATTTCTTCCTTTATAGCATAAGGGAGCAGGCTGTACAGGTTTCTCCAGCTGTGCATGACTATGGGTCTTACTAGGCAGAAGAGAGGGAGGGAAAGAAGGCTGCGAAGAGATTTCAGGAATAAGAAACAGCTTTAAAAAAGTAAAAATGGAAAGCAGAAAGTAAGTTCATGGGATAGAACCACTACTACAAGAGACAGTTTTGGGAAGATATTAACTAGGCTACATCTAGGTGCCCAGTGGTAGAAGAGATCTGAGTTCAAACCCATTTTTGTACTTACTAGCTATATGGCCTGAGGTAAATAACCTCTCTAGCACTTCCGAATCTAGACAGTCTCCTAGCCTTATAAGTGAAGAACTATAATCTAGAAGGGCCCTCCCAAATTCCTTAATACTGTCACCTAAAAGAAAATACATAGCCTCACTTAATTTCCAAATAAATGGGATGGATGGATGGATGGAGCAATATGTATTTCAGTCAGAGTTGCTTTAAAGAAAAAATATTGTGGTGTGGTTCATGAATCTAACCAATATATAGCCTTGTCTCATTTATTCAGAATTAAACTAATTTATAAACTCCTGACAGCCCTTTGAAGTAGATAGGAAAAAATGCCAATAAAGACTAAAATCACAAATTTCAAAATTAAACAATGATGATGTAAATAATTTCAGATCCAGATTGAATTCTGCCTTCAAAACTTACACTTTGCTGTGCCTCAGAAGA
>RJWJ010002698.1:0-42500 GCA_004363605.1 Indri indri
AAGAAAATGTTAAACTCTTCAAGCCTACATTTGGTGTCTCTGTAGCACTAATCATATCCTACCTCCACCACCAAGGACACTGCTAATTCCAGGATGTCATTAACTACAGGTGAACCCACAACCAAGAGGGAGAACTCCATAGGTATTCTGAAAAACTGCTTTAGTCTCAGACTGTTTGAACCACTATCACACCTATTACCCATAGGGCTTCAGTCACGGGAAAATCTACTAAAGGTATTTTAAGCTACAGAGAAATAGTACTTCAAAATTCAGCAACTCACAAAATTTCATGACTTTGCAACATCTTAAATCACAATTTTGCCCTTCACAAAGCCCTTGAATATGCATTTCATATGGTTTATAAAAATACTTGTACATATTCACCTAGTCAATACAGTTCTTAGAATTATTTTATGAGGAAAAATGAGGTATTACTATAAAATATTTAATGACCATGATAAGCTAAAAATGGTAACAATGATATAACATTATTATCAAAATTATAATTATAAATGTTTTGTAGCCACACTGAAAAAGATTATGGTTAATAAAGTAAAAATATACAGAAAACAAAAATGAATGTATGATATGCTATGTTAAAATATGTGTGCACATGAATAAGGATTGGAAAAGAATGCAGAATAATGAAAATAACTGATTTTCTAAGTCGAATAGATTGTAAATATTTTTTTATAAACAAATACATATTTAGAGGAGCTGGTGCTATAAAAAAAGCTGTTTGCACATCAAGTGTATATGTTAAGGCTAAGTTTAATTTGAGTCATATTTAGAGATATGGGAAATCAGTTTGCATTCCTTGTGACCTCTTTCAAATGATTTTGTTATGTATACAATTAAAGATTAAGTTTTTTTATGTTTTATAAAACTATGCATGTTTGTAACCCAAGGGTGTTTTAATTTGCATGTATGTTTGTGGCAGGAGGAACACTGATAATTTGCTACTATTTTGTGCAGTTAGCTCTTGAGGGCTTTGAAATCTTTATTTTATGCTCCCATTTCAGCATGCTCTAATCGTGTCTGCTGGCAGTGGTTTCAAAATCGGCTCAATGAGAGTACAGAAAACAAGGGTGACTGGCCAAGCTTCACTATTGCTTACATTACACTAGCAGACTGCTGAAGCAACAGAATTAGGACTAATATAAATGAAACGAGTGCCTGTCTCATGTGAAGGAAATGTAAGCCTTACTGACATCATGACAGTTGCAATTGTCTAAGGGAGTGACTAGCTTTAGATTGTCAAGCTAGATCTGGAAGAAAAAAGCACCCTCTATCATGGAATAAATAGCTCAAACGGAAGTAAACACATATATAACACACATACTATATATATGTGTGTGTGTGTGTGTGTGTGTATGAATGTATTTGTAAGAGCAAAATAAATATCCCTAATGACTAAACTAGTATCTCTAAAATTCTAAAATTAAACAAATTTTCAAAATGATCAAATTACTAGATAAATATGCCACTTTTACCTTTATGTCCTAAACCAGAAAGTCGCTCTCTCACACACACAGATAGCATAAGGGCAATGGCCTAGAAGACTAAAACAAATCTCTTTCCAGTTAAGATCACATATGTTAATTTAACACTTTTTGACAAAACTCAGTGAACACAATCCAGCTAAAAAGGTATTATATACTTTAGCACACTATACTCCATTAAGAAAATTCCATTTATGTTGATACTTTATGTCCATAAAATTTTAAATATCTCAATGGCAAATTCAGACAGTATATATGATATATATTGATATATATGTGGGTGTGGGTGTGTGTGTAAAAATCCTGCAGATTTTTTATATTCAAATAGTGCATAAAAATTCCCGTCTACCCTTTTTCTTTCATAACATTGAAATTCCCTGGACTTTTGTTCCTAATGAAATGATTCTTTTGAACTCAGTAATATAAATATATATTTCCATCAAAATCCTTCAGAGTTGTAAAAGGTTGAATAAGTTCAGAATTCTGAGCAACCACCAAGGACATACCCTTTGATATAGTTTTACCCTCACTATGTAAGGAAGTGTCCTAGAAATACTAAAGGTAACGTCTTTTTGATGGATATGGAAAGTAAATGTGAATTTGAGAGATCTTTTCATGCATATTTATTTCATTTTATGGTGAATCCTAACTCTTGCTTTTATAGAGAATTTTAAGGATTGATAAAGTTCCATAACGTACTTAAAGGTGTGCGGTGGCATGAATATAGCATAGTAGGACCTAAGGTCAAACCTCACAGGGCAAGCAAAATACTCACCTCCTCAGGTGCCAGCTCTTGTTTTGGACACCCCCTAAAATGACTAATTCCATCAACAAATATTTTGAGCACCCTCTACATGCTGAGCATATTTCTCTGGACATAGGATAATGATTTTTTGTGTATGTGAAAATTAGGAATGTTTCCAGTGTATTATCATTTCTTCTATTGGCTATTATTCAGAAAATAAATGCAAAAGGGGCATTGTTATCTCATATTGTGATCAATTGGGAAATGCTTTTCATTTTAGATTTTTAAAGATATTAGTTTAGTCATTAGGTGCCTATCACAGACAATTCTTGAGGTCACTTCGATAGCTGTATGATCTTGCACAAGTTACTTAAATCTTCTGTTTTTCAATTACTTAATTTACATAACTTTTTCATAAAGATGTTAAGAAAACGTGTGTGTGTGTGTGTGTGTGTGTGTGTGTGTGTGTGTGTGTAACCCAGAAGAGTGGCTGGCACATAATTAGCACATTATATGTGTGACCTGGCTGTTACAATAATGTATAATATATAATTATACACAGAGGTGGGGGGGCTCATGGCAGTGACACCTAACAGACACTTGGTGGATAGAGGGATGAGAGGTGGTGGTGTCAGGGAAGGCTTTCCAGAGAAAGTGACTTATGAGGTAAACTTAAAGATAACTAGAAGTCAGTAAGGTAAACGAGGGGAGGGAGAGAGAGACAGAGATCTTTGTAAAGGAAAAGGGTGGCAAAGTCTCTTAGTTATGTGAGATATAACATATAATTATAAGATATTTGTAGGAGAACTGAATTGAAAGTTTAGTGTGGCTGGGAAAACACTGTGCAGAGTAGAAAAAGGAAAAATTGTCTAGAAAAAAAATAAGGCTATATCATGAATTACTTTGAAATTTGTGTAACATGGAAATTAGCACATTGTGGAATCTCTGAATGACTAAAATTAGTTATGTTATCAGTTACAGGTTTTTGAATCCAAGTTTACTAGAATTTCACTGTCCTTAAGTTGAGGTAAAAATTCCATGATAACTCTGTATACCTCAAATCATTCCTTCCATCCTTAACTGCAGCATGTAACTCTAAAAGTGTATGAAAACACCTAGTTACTGAGAACTAAGTAGTCTCCCAGTTCAGTATTACCTTTTCAAAATTCTGAGAAAATTTTATCAGGAGTTCACTGAATCACGAATATTGATGTTTGAAGAATTAAAGTAAAAGTGCTAGGAGACTGTAAAATGACAAATATTACTACAAAAAAAGAAACTCAAATGTCAGATATAGTATTAAAATCAATCTCAAGATTAGTTCTAAAACTGTGTGTTTAAAGACTATTAAACAGCCCACTAGAACAATTATTCACTAGTAACTTCCACAGCAACATTAAGAGTAAGTTATAACAGATTGAAGTGAATTATTTCTTAAAGTACAGAGATCGGAAGATTATGACGGTATAGTGGTCCTTATGCATATGCCATTCAAATTATATTTATTGTAAAGGTGTTTGATAAATTCTTACAGAAACATAACTGTATAGGCACATGTTGACTAATGTTAGGATATTTAGATAGAATTATTATCAGAAGGACAGGATGTAAACATATCTAAAATATGCACAATTTTATTCTGTGGGAAAGCCTCTCATGGCATTCAAACAATTTATCTTTTTAACCTAGTTCCTCTTAACATTTTTTAACAATAACTTGAATTAAAGTTTATAAAAAACATCATCATATATGTGAATGTATGTTAATGATAAAATATTTTTTAAAATACCTAAATTCATGAAACCATGAAGTCATGACACAACCAAATTTGCTAATGTGAAACAATAGGTTGAAACTAGTAAAAGACAAACGTAATGTACATCAAGGTAAGTTTCAACACTCAGCTCAATAATATAAGTACGCAAGGCAGTTTGGGCTTAGCAATAGCACCTGTGAAGGGGTTGGGGGAATGAATTCAGTTTGGAATTTTACCAATACTCAATATGAGTTGACTATTACAACTAGCAAAAAAAAAAAAAAACCATGCATGCTAAATATTACTTAGAATGAGGGTAGAGATAATTTTATAACAATGTCAATAATGTCCAACTCTTGTATAAGTGTGTAAGAGACAACAATGTGGCACCCAAAATGTTCCTCTTTTGCCTAAGGACGGTTTTGAGCTAATTATGTTGGGAAGCTACAGACACAGAAGAAGCTCTGAAAGCAGAGTAGAAGTTACCCTTTTGTGAGGGAAATGTACATCTATGAAGAAAATTTCCATTTGTAAATGCATCTCCCTCTCTGTTTTAAGAGGACTCACTATTGAAGATTCACTAGGAAGACTCACTCTAATAAACAGAGAAGGTACTGACTTAAATCTGCATAGCAAACCTTATCTTATTTACCTGTTTTCTTGGTCACCTTCTCATAATTGGCCACACTCAACAAGATCTTTCTTTGTTTTATCTGAAGATGGTATTTAAGCCTGACTTCATAACCACCCCTTTGAGATTTACGAATTTTTCTCAGTTTCTCATATGTATACATGAGGTACACATGTTAATAAACTTCAGCACCTTATTGTCTTGTTAATTTGTCTTTTGTTACATAGCATTCCAACTAATAATTCAGAAAGACTGGAAAGAAAATCATTTTTCTTCCTCTACAATTGCTATAATAAAATTAATTTATTTAATCTTCACAACAACCTTATGAGGTAAATATTATTATCATCACCATTTTATAGGCAAAGAACAGGCATAGAGAGTTTAAATAATTGCCCAAGGTCACATAACTAGTAAGAGACAGAGTGATATGGCTCCAAAATTACTACTCTTAAGCAGGATGCTACATTTTTAAAAGATAAAAGAAGCATTCAGAAATGACTGTTCATGGTGATAACGATGTTACACAGAAATTGATACTTGATAAACTCTTACAGAAAAAATTACTTAAGTTCCTGGTAACTGAGTTCAAATTCTTTGAATAGCTCTCTTGGTAAAGAAGCTGAACTTGTTTATATGGCTTCAAGGGGAAGATTAGGACACAAAAAAGTTATATTTTAACATAATTTTTTTTTTTTAAGAAAAAGACTATAATGCAATAGGGGCTTAAGATGAATTTTGGTAAATGACATATAAAATTACATAATTACAGAGTTCAAGGGATGAAGTGTAGGTAAATGCATCTTCAATATTTTGTACTATATTTAACGATTGTGAACATCTGTAATTGCTGTTTCCACTAAATGGGCAAAGATTGGTGGCCATCGATTATGGATTTGAAAACTAAATACCAACAGGCAATCCATTTCAAAAAGAACATTTATGTTTTCCAAAAGCCAATTAGCATGATCTAAGTGTAACATTTGCATAAATCTACATCTAATTTTACTTGATGTACCTTCAATTCAGCTATCGAAGATAGAAAGTAAATGCTCTTTATTTTTTCTTAAAAAAATATTAATATTACCAGACAGAAGATTTCTTGTTCTATTTCATTTCTCAATTTGAGTTAGCATCAAATCATTTCCCTAAACAAAGAAAATTCTTATCTATTACTTGCATTTTCCTCTCTTCTTCAGTTCTCTGCATTTAGTAACACATTTAGGGCTGTCTATTTTGCATTACATATCTGGATAATTAACTATCCACCCTCCATTTTTAACTATAATTTTGACATAGTATAGACATTATCAGATTCACAAATTCATCTCATTTGTCTTTTATATTCTGAATAATTCTTATGTATGATTCTCTATGTCCGTTTCTGTTACCCTTTTCTATCAAATTTATTTATACTTTAAATAGATTTTTAAAAATTTTAGTAGTTCTAATTCTAATAGGTAATTCAAATTTATGGGTATTAAAATTCTACTATGGCATACCATAAACATCTTAAGTTTCCTTTTTCAGAATATGAAATAGTATATTCAAAAGAGTAAAGATCTACCTGATTGTTCATAGAAAGAAAGTGAGGTCTCTTTACTTATGAAATGAAACGTGGCCCCTCGCCTTCTCCTATCAGCACTTTTACCTTTTGATACCTGATAATTCCAAATGTTTGCTTACATATGCCTTTTGGGTACCCTAAAACTGCTGGAACAGTGGATATGGAATGTTTCAGAGGAAATTAAATGTAGTGATCCTTCATCTAAACTCGGTGCTACAAGGCCCAGGTCTACATGTCTCTAAAGCCCTCTACCCTCTCTCCATGCCCTACAAAAAAGCAAGAGAATAAAATTGATAGAAAGTGCTCAAATATTCCACATCAGAAAGTAACATAAATTCTATATATTCATGGGTTCCTGGAAGTCCAAGGATTGAGGAAATGGGGAGGAGGTGCTTAGAAAGTGAAAGGAAAGAATTATGAGAAGGAGATTAAAGGTGAAACCCTTAGAATGTGCCTAGAGCTTGACTGCTATGAAGGGGCTGTCAGGGCTCAGAAGTCAATACCCCAAAGTATGGCACCTTGACATGCTGAATATTTTGAACTGAAGATTGGACAGGCCTCAGAAGCAAAATTCCTCTGATCCTCTCCTGCCCTCCTGTCTCTGCTCCGCTAATATTTGCCTTCCTCACCCATCCCCAAGCGAGTCTTGAAAACCAGAATTCCTATTCCTCAAGATGAGTCATTGAAATTAGAACTGCTCCCCAAAAGCATAAATCCTAGAGAGGTCACTCTTTCCCTTCTCCTTTCTCCCTTGAGCACCCTATTCCAGATAAATTCTGCCCTATATCTGTGAGGAATAAATGCTGCACAGAAAGGCCAAGAAGAATATGAAAAGAAAGGCCTTGCTGGGCTTCCCTTCTCTCAGTCTATTACCATTAGATCATCCCCTTTTGGTTGTCCATTCTTCACAGAACCTGAGAATAAAAATAGACAGTTTTCCCTGGGTCTCTAGGTCTTCCTTTCTGAAGGCTTCTATATCTAATAAAAAGGGATTGAAGGTTGATAGATATACACATATATTCCTATACACATATGTATCTTTGTATACACTATATATCTGTATATATAAATATATGCATATATATTTAATGTGAAGTGCAGATGCTCCTTGACTTACAATGGAGTTATGTCCTGATAAACCCATAGTAAGCCAAATACAAGTTGAAAATGCAATGAGCTGGGTGCAAGTGGTATGTGTCTGTAATCTTAGCTACTCAGGAGGCTGAGGCGACAGGATTATTTGAGCCCAGGAGTTCAAGTCCAGCCTAGACACAATATAAGGAGATCCCGTCTCCATAAAAAAATGTATTTGATACACCTAAGCTTTTGAACATCTTAGCTTAGCCTAGCCTAACTTCAATGTGCTCATAACACTTACATTACCCTAGAGTAATGTAAAATCATCTGGCAACACAGCACACTGTAAAGCACCAGCTGTTTACCCTTGTGATCACACAGCTGACTGGGAACTGTGGCTTGCTGTCGCTGCCCATCATAACAAGAGAGTAACATTTTGCAAATCACTAGCCTGGGAAAAGGTCAAAACCCAAAATTTAAATTTCAGTTTGTACTAAATGTATATGGCTTTTGCACCATGGTAAAGTTGAAAAATCATCAATTGGGGATTGTCTGTAAATCTCACATATACATATTTGCGTTTAAAAAATAATAATAAAGCGAACACACTTTTATCATCTCATAGCTTAAGAAACAGGAAGTGCCTTATTTAAATATTAATTAAAAGTTGACTTTACATGACATTTGGTCTTAAAAGTATCTGGTTTAAAATAATGTAAGACAAAATTCAATCTGTGGTTTGAGGTAGAGGGCTATTTTTAAAATCCTCTGTGGAATTTCCTATTTTGGCATTGTGACAGGTGGGAAGAAGAGATTTGGGAGAATATCTTTTTGGCTTATACTCACATGCAATGCTTTATATGTTCTTTTTAAAGGAGTGCAACCTTAGAAATGTGCTTTAGTCTCACCCTAGCTGAAGGAAGGCATCAAGGGACATGTGGAGGAAGAGGCTTTACTCTGGGGAACTCTGGGGGGTGCACTGTAGCTTTCTGTCAAGTCAAGTAAGTAAACAGGCAAAACTTGAAACATGTAGGTACCACACATGAGCAAAATACAGCCAAAAATTCATCAGGTACACACTATTTAGAAAAGAAATATGAAACATATTTTGAAAAGTATAATTCTAGAGGGAAAATACATGAGTTGATATATTACTTATACCTGGTTTTGTACTTCTCTTTGTTTAGTGAATTTTCTCATTAGATACAACTCTGAAAGCTCAAAATAAATCTGGATTTGAATTGTTTAGCAAGAGTGAGACAGTCAGTGTTTGAATATCACTGTTGGGATGATAAATTAATAATCATATTAATAGATATTGAATTGGTGCTATGATTATTTCCATTATATACTAAGGAACCTGAAGTTCAGAAAACCTTAGACAAAGACACATGGATAATAAGTGGCAAAGTTGGATTTCTAGTTTAAGGTGTTGAACTCCAGTGTTGTTCTTGTAACCATTGCTTTATAATGCCTTATTGTAACTACCACTTTAATGTGCTTATATAATGCATCATAGTTTTCTCATTTATATATAACATATGTGAAATTCTAATAGAAAAACTCACCATCCATAGGGAGAATGAGCAATAGTCTATAATACCCTGAGAAATTTACGTATCAAGTAAGATACACACGCACACCTGCATGTGCACATTTGTGTGTATATAAACGTATACACATATGTATATATTCAGTGCAGGTGCATATGTATATTTAATTCAACATACATATATACCTGTGCACATAAAAGGGGTAAGTAACCAAATCTGAATATTCTCAAAGTTCTTACCATCCTCCCAGAAATGTAGAACCTGATACAGAATTAAACATGATAGGGTTTGTGTTCTGTTTTTGTTTGTTTATTTATTTTTGTGAAGAGATTTTATTACTTTTAAATTTCAGAATCTACATAGGCTTGATTAAATAGATATCTCTGTATTGCCTATTTATTAATAGTAATTCACATTTTTCATTAATTTTGAAAAATTACTTTTTACCATTGCGCTTCCTCCATTGATGGGTAATTTGAATGTTTTTGAAGATATAGAAAGACTCAATGTCTGCAAGCATTAAAAATATGGAAGGATTTAAGGTATGGAAATATTCAAAACATGAAACAAGTTATAAGTATGCTATGGACACTTCTTGTGTCCTTAGTATCACTTGCCATTTGACTTTTCGCCAGAACCCTGATTTCTGTTTTGTATCCATGAGTTTCGGAAGACACGGGCACCACATCAAATTCTAAGATAAAATGAATAAATGATGTTCAACGAATTAGTATGTGCCATTCTCCCGTCAAAATGATTGATCGTGGTGGGCACGTGATCTCTGTCAGTACAAATCAGAGCATATTTTCGGCTTTTGCGGAAAGTTGAGACATACGTAATCTCTCTCTGCTTGAAAATTTGGTGTGCAGATGTAAGTCCTGAAACTACCATTACCATTTTTTCTACTTGCAAGAAGACAGCCTGAAACCAATGTGAGTTCCCAGAAAAGAGATAACCAAGAGAATCAGAGAGAAATACAGTTAGAGGTCAAATCAAGCAGTCTCTGAAATATACCTACATCTGATCTTTACAATTATGTGGGTTAATTTCTTTATTTTATTGTGTAAACTTATTAGTTGTGTCTTTATTTGCAACAAAGAGCATTATAAGCATTGAAAGAAACATTAAGGATATCAAAGGTTTAATATGTGGAAGATTTCCAAAATGAAGTTGGCTTCATCTAAATATCGAGCAAGTCCAATATATACGTTCCAGGCAAAAAAAAAAAAAAAAAAAAATCCATTGACTTTAACAATGCATTTTTAAGAACAAATTAAATGTTCCTAATATTCATAAATTTTGTCCTTGAAATATCATCAAAAATGGAGATGGTTCTTACAAACTCTTAACAGTAAAGCAAAATATAGTTAAGTAAAAAAAGAAAAGAATGCACAAACTAATAGAGTGTCCATAATGTACAATGGCAAAATGAATGTGAAGGTAAACAAAATGCAAAATCTGTAGTTCAGTTAATTATATCACTTCTGTAGCTCCAAATAAATATTTTTATCTTTCACTGAAATCTCTCACAGACATAAGAAATCTTATGACTGTCTTTCCATCCTTCCTATCTTCCTTTCTTCCTTATTTTCATTATTCAAAAATATTAATTGTGTACTTACTATTTGTGAAACAATATACTATTTCCTGCGAAAGCTGAAATGAGTAAGCTCGTTAATTTTGGGAAAGAAAGACAATAAGCAAGAATTAGACAAGTAAATACAAATAGAGATAATATGAGTAGGGGTTTTGTTTTGTTTTCCAAACAACTGAAGGAAGAGATTAAATAAAATACCCCAAACAACTAAAAGGTAGTTTTCAAACACACATAAATATGGTAGAAATTATTGCTGTTGGAAAACAAAGAAAAACACGTTTCACTACAGATAAATTATAAAATTCAATTCAAATGACATATTCGTGAAGTTTCAAATTTATATAAGAAAGTATTTTTTAGAAAGCAGGGCACGTCATACTTGTTCTGAAAATAAAAATTCCATCCACATTTTAGCTTCTCTATCACAAGAAGGACGTAACTCATTAATGATTAGGTTTTCATGGGGAAATAGGCTTTAAAAACTGATATCCTCTAAGACAGCTCCTGCTTTGTAAAGATAATGAATATGAAGCAACCTGCCTACTGACAGTTAACAACCTATCTGACAGCAAGACAGATTCAGTCATAAAATCACATTGACTCACTGGACTTAGGATGAACCAAGCATGAGAGGGTGGCAAAGATTGTATAAACACCTGAAAAACTGTAAGTAGCCTAAGCCCTAAATGAATATCACAAAGTACACATAATATAAATTCAATAATAAGGTACTCAATGATTGATAAACTAAATTTACTGTTTTCAGGGTTTTTATGATTATAAGATAGGCCAGAAGGAATATCGGCACATTCTATTTTATAGCTATCTTTCTTTAAAGGGTGTGGTTTTTAAAAAAATAAAGGAAAAATTCATAATATCTTTCACCGTTGTTTATATTATTTTCTGAATTGAGAAAAAAATTCCATACAGTATGGTACGATTCCCCTGAAATCCAATTCTAAATGATTTCCAGCAGTGCACACTAGATATATTTTTCAGAGCATATGGTGCTTCTTACTAAATTTGTCTGACAATCATTTGCATTTATTTTAGATTTATTATATTTCTTTGGAGAAGTTATATCCATGCAAATGCAACAATAAATAAATTTATATGATATTTCATTAGCATTTGCTATAGAGATAAAAGACCATAGGTTTTGAAGACTTTTTAAAAAATTAATACCAATAACTCTTCAAAAAAAGTAAGAATCAACTGTCATGGCAAAAAAAATGAAAGGGAGTAAATAAGGAAAGAACTCTGAATTCTACCCTCTCCATCTCTTCTAAGTCATCTCTAGCAAATCTTAAAAGTATGACCAATGGAAAACTATTGATCTAGTCCAGGAAACAAATAGCATTTGTAATATTTATAAGTATTTTTCACATATATTTTTCTTTTGATCTTCACAAAAACATTATGAATTAACTTTGATATTCCCAATTTACAGTAGAAATTAATTATATAAAACATTAAGTAACTTGCACAGGTATATAACAAATAAGACATAGAGTTAGCTATTAATCGTTGCACAGTTGGGAAAAGAATATAAAATAGTATGTTTTGACTTCTAACCTCATCAGTTAAATGTATTTTGGAACATATCTTGATATATAGTCTCAATATTCTTTGATATTTTTAGGTCACCAAAATATTTCTCAAATTTTTAATAGCCAGTTACTAAGCAACCTTGGAATTGACACATAAACTTTAGTGGAATTAATTATATTTTGTATCTCCTTGCCAATTATGTGCTTGAATCCCTTGCAATTTTGTTTTACTTACTTTGACCTCTTAATTGACCAAAAGTATTACCAAAGACTAGAAACCAAATCTCCTCTGATTTTATGAATTCTGGGTAACTAGAAAACTCAATTTAAAAATCTGGACACCAAAACCTACCTGGTACATATATACTGAAATCAGGTCTATGCAATAAGAGCATAATGCAAGTGAAGTTTCTGAAATAGCATTTTTTCATTCTTTGTTCAAGAAAATTGGAATGGAAATAACAAAGAAGCTGGGATCTTGTGCAAAAGTATTACTGTTCAAGTTTGTTCCTCTTCCAAGAGATTTCCCCATCTAATCCAACTGGCTAAAGTCCAGTTATCATTCAAGTGTTTTAAGTGTTAAAAGAAGAGTTTCTTTTCTCTCCAAATACTTCCTTCCCTCATGCCAATACACACAGTCAGAATTGACAACTCCCTTTCTCCATGAAGCTCATTGTATTTCAGTACACATAGCAGCAGAAGCAATTACTATATGTACTTTTGACATGTTTGTTTCCTTTTATTGAAAATCCTCTATTATTTTTCTTTCTGATTTAATTTACTACATTAGGATATAGGATTTGTATATTTTTTGTAAATAATGAATGGATGGATGGATGGAGGAAAATATATCTCACATGTTTTCACTGTTGTTTGTAATAATAATAGCTACTCACTCCACCAAAAAATATGTCATACCCCATAAGCTGTTTTAAATTATTTATTCTTCAGTTAGGGTGACCAATTTTCCCAGTTCACCAGGACTGTCCTGATTTTAGCACTAAAAGTCCCAGGACACTTCTCAGTGGGACATAATGGAACAGTTAATTACCCTATCGGAAAATTACTATTATGGCTGTAATTTTATAATTGGATTGAGGAGACACACAGAGATTACTAGTGATTTGTTTAATGTCACACAGCTGATGAATTGCAGAGGCAAGGGTTAAATTTTCCAAGTCAAGTTCCCAAGATTTTAACTGCTGTGTTATACAACTTATTATATATTTTATTGTCTTCTCATTTGTTTATTTTTGTATTATGATTGCAAAGACTTACGTACAATGTTTAAAAGAGGCAATATGTGTACATATATTTGCTTTAAAAGTGTATTTTCTGATATTAGTATAGCTAACCTAAAGCAGATTGCTTTTAATATTTGCACAAAATGTCACTGCCCATTCTATAGTTTACAGTTTGTGCCCTAAGGTTTATGGAAGTATTTCGAAACACCATAAAGCTGACATATCTCTTTTTTCTTCCTTCCTTTGAAATTTTTTTTAAATTGAAATAGTCTTGAGTTTGCCTTATCAGTACTTGATTATTTATTTGTATGTACATTTCTAAGTGAGGAGTTATTTTAATTCACACTTTAAATTTTTTACCATTGTCTGTCTTTTGACTTCCACCAAGACTACTGGGACACCTGCTGTTAATCAGTTATCTAATAGAAGAAAAATATTTTTCTGGGTTCTTTAAGATCTACTGGTTTTCTGTTCTAGTTTGCTATGATGTTTTTAGGTGGGGCTGTATTTATACTTATTCAATCTAGGATTTGTTGTGCCTCTTGAATCTCAATATCTGTTTCATCGGGATTTAGAAATCCTCCTCCATTTTTCTCTTCACATTTTTATTTCTCCCAAATTCTGTGTTTTCTACTACTAGAACCTGATCGAACACTAGAACCACTGTAAACTCATTTCTCATTTTTGAGTTTCCAGAATCAGGCAGATAATGTAATTTTAAACCTCAAGACATAGGACAACAGTTATGACTGGGAGAAAATGTTCGATGACTTCCAGGAAAAAATTGTCACTTAGGTGAAACTTTAAACATCAACATATATTAGGTTATTAAGTATGAAATGTCTGATGTCCTTAAGTACTAAGTTTGACATTTCCCTTTGACACTTCCTGTTTTACTTTTATTGTGAAGATACATCCTCATTGTTTCAAATGCGTGTTTTGGCTTGTGATTATCCTACAAATATGTTTTTAGAACAATTATTGTTAAACCATGGATAAGTCAAAAAATTAGCGTTATTTTCGAATATGAGTTCCATCATGGAACCAATGCATTGCAGACAGCTCAAAATATCAAACAAGTGTTTGGGGAGGAGGTGGCTAATGAAGGCAAAGTACGTGCATGGTATGAGAAGTTCCATTCTGCTGATTTTAATCTTGAAAATGGGCCACGTGGGCAACCTAAGAACAAGGTGGATAATGATGAGCTGAAAGCTATAGTGAAAGTGAATCTATCTCAACCTACACATGAATTAGCAGCAAGGTTTGACATTACTATTCCAACAAATTGGGCCATTTGAAACAAATTGGCAAGGTAAAAAATCTGGATAGATGGGTTCCTCATGAATTAAAAGTGTCAGAAGAGATATTGTCTGGAAGCTTGCATTTCTTTGCTGTCATAACACAGAGGCGAACCATTTCTACACTGTATTGTCATGTGTGATGAGAAATGGATCCTTTCTGACAATCGCAAGCATTTGGCACAATGGTTGGATAAAGATGAAGTGCTGGCCAGGCACGGTGGCTCATGCCTGTAATCTTAGCGCTCTGGGAGGCTGAGACAAGAGGATCCCTTGAGGTCAGGAATTTGAGACCAGCCTGAGCAAGAGTGAGACCCTGTCTCTACTAAAAGTAGAAAAAAAAATATTTAAAAATATTTAAAAGAAAAAATTAGCCTGGTGTGGTGGTGCAAGCCTGTAGTCCCAGCTACTTGGGAGGCGGAGGCAGGAGGATCAGTTGAGCCCAGGAGTTTGAGGTTGCTGTGCTGCTAGCCCGGGCAATGGAGTGAGTCTCTGTCTCAAAGAAAAAAGAAAAAAAAAAAAAAAGATGAAGCGCCAAAACACAGTCCAGTACAAAATTGAATACTCAGGAAAGAAACCTGATGGTGTCTGTTTGCTGGTCCAGCACTGGTATTATCCACTATGGCTTCATGAAATCTGGTCAATCAATTATAGTGGATGTCTACTGCAACCAACTGGATGAAATGATGAGGATGCTTGTGATTAAGCAACCGAAACTAGTCAATAGAGACAGGCCAGTCTCTTCCAACACAATGCTCAACCACATGTTGCACAAACAACTGTGCTCAAAGTATGACAGCTGGACTTGGAAACTCTCTGTCATCCACCATATTTACAGACCTTGTGCCAACTGACTACCACTTCTTCCAGGCTTTGGAGAAATTCTTGCAAGGAAAAATATTCAATTCTCAACAAGCTATGGAAAATGCCTTCTGCGATTTCATTACCACTGGCTCTCCAGACTTCTTCGCTGATGGCATAAACAAGCTAGTGTTATAATGGAAAAACTGTGTCGTTGGTTTAGGCACATACTTTAATTAATTGTACTGCTTCTTGTTTGAGATGTAATGCACTACATTTTTGATTTGAAATCAGACATTTCTTATTTCATGACCTATAGTTTGTTTTTTCTTATTGTGGGCATGTGTTTGTGTGTAATGGGGGGGAGTTTAGATTAACTCTTCCATATACAGACTTTAAATCACTTCCTTGTTTTCCATTTGTTACCATGTATTTTCATTTTACAGCACTTGATGTCTCCAAATTCTTAGCCACTCAGATTCTGTGGGTTAAATCAGCCCACACATCCTGTTGGTCTTTAGGTCATGACTTCCTTCATTCTGAAAATCGTTTACAATTGCCCTATCTATTTTCTATATTTGAATATGGATTAATTGCAGTGGTTTTATTATTCTATTTTGTTCAATCAAAAAATAAGTTTAAGTAGCTGGTATTGTATTAATATTTAGGAATTTGCTTATTCAAACATACACATGCACATGCACGCACACATCCTTGTGTGAACAGATCCTGTTCAAGTATGAAGAATGCAGTTATTCAAAATAATCTCTGCATATATACAAGTAGTAGTAAAAGTTGGAATTAGGATGGAGCCAGTCTTAGAGCATATTTTGGAAAAGATGGGTGAGAAACGGGTCATGTAGGAGAAAAATCTATTTTCCAAGGAGAAGGATGGCAACTTGAATTAGTAGGTATTAAGATGTCCTTTGTGAAATGCAGTTATTCCAAGAGATGGGGTTCAGTAGAAATCCAAGTTTGGCAATTTGAAAGCACATTGTTGTGATGAAGGGAGGAGAGTATTTCACTAATAGGTTGATGTGGTAGAGGTATCAATGGAATGAAAATTCTATACCACTGTAAACAACTGTAGTTGATAATAATATATAGTTTCAGATAGCTGGAAGGAGGGTATTGAAAGTACCCAATACAATCAAATGATACATGTTTGAGATGATGGCTATGCTAATTACCTTGATCTGATCACTGTACATTGTGTATATTGAAACATCACTTTGTTCCACATGAATTATAGAGTTATCATTCTATAATACTAAAATTAAATTAAATCTCATACTCTACAATAACAGCAACTTAATATGCGTCAAGTTCTGTCTACTCATATTAAATAGATTATTTAATTGAATACTCATGAAAATTCCCAAAAGAAATACTTTTATATCTCTGTTTACCATACAAAGAAATTGAGTTGACCTTAACTAAGCATCCCACAGCATAGTTAAGAATAGTTACACTTTATATACACTTCCTCAAAGATCTAGATGCGATGACAGTCTTAATACATTTTGAATCAAAGGTTTATAAAATGCTTAAGGTTTTTACATAAACTGGTCTAAATCAACCAAAAACAACAAAAACCTATTAAAAAACTTTTATGAGAACTAAGTACTTTAATTTGCAACAAGAAGACAGATGTACAAACCATACAATTTTCTTGGAGATTTACTATGAAAATTAGCTTACTAAAGGTCCTAATAAATTCTACAGTAAATATATCTGTGTAACTTCATTAATATCAGCATTTCCCAAACCTATTTGCATATGAAATACTTTGTATTTTCAATGACACATCACATTTCAAAAAAATAGTGTTCAAAGGGTGTTGAATAGATTTCTGGATTTAGAAAATGCCCCCTAGGCATTTTACAGTTTTGTCTGGTAAGATGATTTGACATATGGACTAGGAATTATCAGGTTTGTCTATTTATTTATCTGACTACCTATTTAGTTCTATGTAGTGTTAACAGAAAAATCATAACTCTGTAAAATAATTTTAAAGAGGTTTATTCTGAGCTCAAAAAGCATTGAGCAAGTGGTCCCTGTGGCGATTTGGTTACAGTTTGGCTTTATATGTTTTAGAGAGACAAGAATTTCAGATAAAATCATATGAATAAATCAATACACAGAAGGTGTACATTGATTTTGCCCAAAAAGATTGTATATTTTAAAATGTGGGCTTACAGGTTTTAGGTAGGTTCAAAAATTCTTTGATTTGTAATTGTTTAAAGAAATAAAGCTCTGTCTAAAGGCTTGCAATGTTTTAAGTTAAGATAAAGAAATTTGTTAGGGACAAGCCACAATATACCTACTCGAGTGATCTGTTAAGCAAATTGATGGCCTAGATGATTTAACCTTTGCTCTACATGGTCTTGGGTCCTGTTAATAATTTACTATCTTATTGTCTGAGGTGTGTCCAACTTCCCTTCTCTCCATGGTCAGGAACTCAGTTTTAAGGTTTTCCTGGGGTCCCCTTGGCTAAGAAGGTGTCAATTCAGTTGGTGTGGGGCATGCTCAGGATTTTATTTTAGTTCACACTAGCCATCATTCTCAACTTTGGAAAGCATAAAAGGAAAATAAATGAAACCAATCAAAATTAGCTACCAATTTTTCAAATTCCTTTTCAATTTCTACCCAGTGGTGTTTATGGAGAGATGTTTTAAAAATTAGGCATGGTGGCTCACACCTGCAATCGTAGCATTTTGGGAGGCCAAGGTGGGAGGATTGCTTGAGGTTGGGAGTATAAGACCAGCCTGAGTAACATAGTGAGACCTTGTCTCTACAAAAAATATTTTTTTTTAAAAAAGCAGCCAGGTGTGGTGGCATGTGCCTGTAGCCTAGCTACTCAGTAGGCTGAGGCAGGAGGATCACTGAAGCCCAGGACTTTGAGGTTGCAGTGACCACTGCACTCCAGCCCTGGTGACAAGAGTGAGACTCTGTCAAGAAAGAAAGAAAGAGAGAAAGAAAGAGAGAAAGAGAAAGAAAGAAAGAAAGAAAGAAAGAAAGAAAGAAAGAAAGAAAGAAAGAAAGAAAGAAAGAAAGAAAGAAAGAAAGAAAAAGAAAAGTAATATATATAATAGTAGTTGTTTATGTAAACCATCATTGCTAATCAGAAATTCTGAGATAACCGACAAGATGTTTATGTTCAAATCTGTGGCCATTTTAGTCAGTTGTTGAAGGTGCATAGTAAAATTCAAATCGCTCTTTCACCTTTCAGTGTTAAACTGGATTGGTCTCCAGTCAGGTGAATGAGACAAATGATTAGATCTGAATGTTAAATAGAAAGGAAAAAAAAAAAATCCCCTCAGATAATAGTGTTGTTTTAATTCTCTCATGGCAATTTACAAAAGAACATTAGGTAGTTCCAGTTGCCTGCTTCAAACTATTAAACTACTATGGCAATTCAAAGCTTCCCGAATAAAATTTTAGAAGAAAAACAAATCCAATTCCTAGCAATAATCATTTGTGAAATAATAAAGCTTCACAATATTCTTTCTAAGTTTCCATTTCTTGCTTTGAAGTCCCAATTTATTTTCATTTATCTTGCATTTTAAGTGCTATCAAACATGATTTGAAAAGACACTTTGTACTGAAAGCATGCTCAGCATGGATGATTATTTGTGATTATGCTGTTTAATCAATAGTATTGGCCATTCTCTTTTTAAGAATGCACATTCCTTGCACAAAAAACAAATGGTTGCAATTTGTCTTCAACAACATTAATTTAACGTAACAGTGATAACTGGATTCAAATAAATATATTATTTCACTCATTGAATAGATGTAATTATATGAGGAAAAGTTCTTTTCTGGGCTTTAGAATTGAAGGTTGTTGAAAAAAGAAAAAAGATAGGCATATATACTACATATAATCAAACAGTTTTACTTTAATGAGTCAATAAAAAGTAAGTAGATATAAACACTGAAACAGCAGACTATCTTGGCCTTACAAAAATTAGTAATTTTATACACACAGGTCACAGACCTAATTAATACACGATACATCAGTAGATGGGTTTTCTAGTTTTCTATCCTGTGTTTTTTCATCACAATGATACTAATGTCTTACGTACCTCAGGTATTTTTCATTTAAAAAAGAGCTGCTAGGACATAAAGCTTGACCTTCCCAAGATATCTATTAGGGATAAATGGCAGAAGTTAGATCAGATAGGTAAGGGGGCTTGCCTAAAATCTCATGACTTGTTTATGAGTAGACTGAAAATAAAACTGATGTCTTTAATAATCTTACATTATAACACTGTGCCTCATTTAAATATATTCTAGCTGAAAAACAACTAAATAGGAGATACTGTTATTAAAGATGTTTCAGTATATGTTTAGTACATCAAGTAACATATTTAGAATTCAAAATATTATTTGGAAGAGTTTACAGCTAAAACAATGGCTAACATATTTTGTATAATATCTTTCAGTTTTTAATATTCTTTCTCATATTAATCCCTCAACAATTAAAATTCTTACTTGGTTGAAGCAGATGTTTCTATGATAATTATTAATTTCACTATATTTAAAGAAAAAATTAAATAATTTAAAAATATTCAGCCTGTAATATAATCTCTTGAAGGAGAAATTTATTATTTTACTACCCTGCACTACTTTTTCTCTGAGAACACCATCTTCCCTTCTTTGAAAAAAATGCTTCTCCACCAGTCTGCCATTTGATCAATATAGAAACTGTCATTTTCTTAAGTGAAAATGCATCCCAGATCACAACTATTGGTCAAAATTTGAACACTTGGTGCAAGCTGAGGCAGTTGTAATTCTTGACAACCAAGGCTGCAGGGATGAGCATGTGGCTCGAGTCAGTTCTCTTCCAGAAATTATCTAGTAAGAGCTGAGCAAAGACATTCTCTTGTCCTGAGGTTTTAAGGACAGAAAGCCAGACCTGCTCTCAGCAAAGTTCTCTTATACATGAGTATCCAGTATAAAAAGGTGAAGCCAATATGTAGATAAGCAAAAACAAGATAGATTATCTTGCTAGCATTTCGGTCTCTGGTTTGCTTTACTTCTAAGACCAGGCACACTCCTGCTTCTTTAGGTTTTGCTGTGTTATTCAACAAATAATACCAAAATGCCACCCCCTTTCTCCCCCTCATACTGAGATTTTCTTTCCTTAAAGTCAATTTAAGTTGGGTTTCTTTCACTTACCACTATACGGTTTGCATATTTAAGTGAATAATTTTCCCTCAGGCACTGATAGGGACCTAGCTTTATTCTTACTTTCTGCCTCAACATCCTAATGAATGCCTTCTGTTCCTAAGGTGAATTGATGACCTAAAAGGGATGAGAGAGTGTCAATCATCCCCCAAAGAGTATATCCTTTTGGGCCATCTTTCTTTGTGTTCCTTTCCAAATTTGCTTATTCTATTTGCATCTTATTTGGTCAATATTTGCTGCATGCTCTCACCTAGATTTAAGAGATTCTGGGAAAAAAGTTTTGTAGCCATATGCATTATTGTAGCAAGACTTTGTATAAAATGAACATTCTATTTTTAAGAAAAAAAGGGAAAATTCAAAATTGTATTTAAAATTTATAGCATGAGATTAAGGAAAAACTACTTTCACATCTGAATAAGGAGAAAACAGATTTGATAAAAGGTAAATAAAAAGTGTCAGAGAAATAAAAAATATTAAAAATGAAAAGTTATCAGACTAACAAATTTCCTACCATGTTAATCGGCAGAAAGATAACTAAAAATATAAAGTTCTATGCTTTTTGTTTCGTTATCTTTGTGTTTAGACTTTTTACCAAATTAGGTTCTTCACATTTTTAGCTTTTTAATAATGTATTTAGAATATTACACAACAATACTTTAGGATTCAGACCTCAGACCAAAATAAATATTACATAAAACTTACAGTAAATTTTTAAAATGTAAACATTGGACACTAAAGCCAAACTTTCAACCTGAAATTGTTATTCGCATGATATGTTAAAGTTGTCATAAGCAAATGAAGACAACGATAACTACCTGTACCTTATTTTATTATATAATTATTATTATAATACATATAAAACATGTTTATTGATTGATTCATTTATAAATATTTGCTGTTTTTTAAAGTGTTATACCAGGTAACCAGGTAAGGGCTACACTCATGAATATGGCAGGCAAGGTTCCAACCCTTATGTTGCTTATAGTATGAGTACTTAAAAAATATGTAAAGAAATAAAATGATTGCAGATTGTGATTAAATTGCTATCATAAAGGACATAAGCAGGATGGTACAAAACAGAGTTCTTGGTGCAGACACCTTGAAAGGGGTCAGAAAAAGTTATTATAAAGAGGTCAAATTTAAATTGAGATTTGAGCTGGGATGAAAGCATCCAAAGTAGAGCTCATAATAGTAGAGTGACCAAGGTAGGATAAAAATGCTTGAGTATTGCAAAGAATAGGCTAGCATGACATGCTCAAATGAGCAAGAAGAACAGAAGGATGAAAAGAAGTTAGACAAATAGGAACCAGATTACATAGAAACTTGTGGACTATAGTCAATAATTTTAAATTTATTCTATAACACTAAAGAGAATGAAGGAATTTAGGCAGATGAATCACATGTTCTTATTTTGAAAGTTAAAAGATAATGTGTGCTGGTCTTTGTACAATCGGTTGAAAGGGGTCAACCATGGAAGTTGGAATAGCAGAAGTTCCACTAGGGTCACCACTGATTGCAGTATTCTAAGAGAGAAATTCTTGTGGTTTAGCATAATGTAAAGACACTGAATATAAAGAAAAGGAGATGTATATGATATTATTTTGGAGATAGGACCAAAAGGACTTTGGGAACAGATTGAATATGGGGGTAGATGAGGAAAATGGAAGAATTCAAGGAAATTTCCAGGTTAAATAAATAGAGACCTCAAAGGCAGAAAGGTGAACAAAAAGCTGATGCTGAGTTGCTTACAGGAAAATGTAATCAGATACAAAGCTATAAGCTTGGGAGCTTGAGTCTAAGAGTCTAGGTAGGCCATCTGGTGCATGCAATATGAGAATTGGAACTGAAAGATCTACATTAAGCCAAAAGTCATGAATGGCTGTTTGTCTATGCCCTCTGTGATGGAATCATGAAACACTGTGCCCACTAACTCAGGAAAGCATGTAGAAATAGATTGATTCCTCTTTTTAGAGAATTTATATTTTATTCCCAGAAGTATCTCTTGCATTTGACAATATGAACACAACAGGAATATTGGCACTGGACACTAGATTTTAGTGATTGAAAAATAAACTAGAGGTAATAAAGTGGTCATAGGCAAGACACACAACACATTTGGAGGGCTTTGCTGTGAAGAAAAAGAAGAAGTGAGGCAAAGCCTCTTAAGACATCGGATACAAGAGCACTGTGGAATGCTACAGAGAATGGTCCAGTAAAGGGAGAAAGAGAGAAATTAGTAATACAGAAATAAGAAAATTTACATTGGAAATATATTTAATTTTTCTCACTAAGATAAATTTTATTTTAAAGTCATGAAAATATCAATCATCCCTCAGCCAACAGAATTAAAAAATCAGAACTTATAACTTTCAGCAATAACAAAAAAATATTTCTCATTTATAGTTATTCTGAATCTATGAACATTTTTTCAAACGCTTTTTCCATCTGAAGTCTAACTGGATTCTGCCATATAATTTTGATGTTATTAAATTTACCTTCACTTGAAAGAAGCAAAGTTTTAAGCCCAGATATCAAAAACATGACATCAAATCCCAAGAGAATCCACAGACGTTGAGTCTCTTAAATTTAAAAATATGTAGCTTTTTTAAAAAAAAATCTGTTTTCTTTTTACTCATAAGAATATTTTATTACCACAACCAGCCTTCACCTTGCTTTTTGTTAGTCCTAATTGATGTAGAAAAATATATAACAAATTTCATTTTTAGAAAGGCAAATTCATAAAAGCATGTATACGTTTTTAAATTGTGAATTTGGGACATTTACTTCGAATGTCAAAAACAGCATCCTACCATCTGCAAAGCAGTTGCCTGATACAAAGCATTCTAAAAACACTGATATTTTTATAACAATATTAGAGAAACTATATATAGAAAATATAAAGTATAAGCTTTTCTTATTTTGTAGTCTATAAATACAATAAACTTAGTGATCTCTGTGAGTTCTTAAAAATTTATTGGTATCCCTATTTTCAGATTGCGAGAAATAAAATTTATGCCAACCCAATTATTACTATAACTGATTTAAAAGAGTAGTATCTTTATCAGACAATCCCAATATAAACCAAAATATTTATAAAATGCATGTGTATATATGTATATGTATGTGTGTATAACATATATAAGAACACATACAATAGCCATTTATTTGGCATTAATACATATTTTGTAAGGAGAAAAACAATCTAAGACATAACCACTACATAGGTTTTTGCTATTTATGCCTCTTCTATTACCTTTCCCACCTCTTCTCTTGTATTAAACTTCCACAGATAATTTGTGATTATTATCAATGTATTGCAGTATAAATTAATCATTAGGAAATAAAATAGTAAATTTATAAATTACATTGAAGTTTATAACCTCTTTATGAGATCTAAGAAGACTTAAGGTTGGGTGGTTTTTTAAGGACCCAACATCTGAAGATATAAGGATGTAAGTAGTAACGGTAGTTTTTATGATCATGGTATATTGTGGGTAAGAGGTTTAAGAATTAGTTTAGGATGTGACAAAGTCTTTGTGAACACTTCAGAATTTTTGGTCTGGTGTATTGCATAAATCCCATGGATTAAGAGAGGTCATTTAGTCCATAAAAGCCTTCTAATATTCTATTTGCTAAATGGTGCCGGTCAGAATTTCTATTATCTCTGTATGCTAAGGACAAGAACTTTGAAGTTGGAACATGGAGATAAGTCTAGGTTTTTCTTTTTTCTTTTTTTTTTTTTTGAGACAAGAGTCTCATTCTCTTGCCTGGGCTAGAGTGCCGTGGGGTCAGCCTAGCTCACGGGAACCTCAAACTCCTGGGCTCAAGCGATCCTCCTGCCTCAGCCTCCGGAGTAGCTGGGACTATAGGCACATGCCACTGTGCCTGGCTAATTTTTTCTATTTTTAGTTGTTTGGCTAATTTCTTTCTATTTATAGTAGAGATGGGGTCTCGGTCTTGCTCGGTCAGGCTGGTCTCGAACTCCTGAGCTCAAGCAATCCTCCCGCCTCAGCCTCCCAGATTGCTAGGATTACAGGCGTGAGCCACCGCACCCGGCCTAAGTCTACGTTTTTCTAACAAAATGAGGCAACGTTTTTATGTCAGAACGAGTGGTAAAGTTTGAGTGTGTTCCTTCCCACCAAGAATATATTGGTATTTCTACATTATACAGCCTTTGGAATCACAGATATGCTAGACTTTTCAGACTTAATAACAAAGCAACGAAGAAAAATCCATCAATAATAATGAATGGAGCTTCTTGGTAGATCTGTATTTTTATTCTGCACTCCAAATAGTCCATTATTATATAGCCACTATTCTATGATTCAAGAGCAGTCATAATTCTGCTTAAATGTTCTTCCATAGTAGATTTTCACATGTTCCAAGTTCAATTGTTTTAATTCAGAATAAGGTAAATTTGAATTCTTTTAGCAGACGATAAAAATTCTAACAACTTTTGAATCTCAAATTTGTGTTTATCAAGGTATTCATTCTGAGGTCCATTTAGCATCTGCTTAGATACACATCCTTCAGTGATGGATCACTAGAGACGAATTCTCTTCCGAAGGGCTTATCTCTAATTATTTCATGGATTTACTCTTTCCCAGGTGCACAGCCATTCCAATTGCATTTTAATTCTCTACTTGGACTTCTAATTTTCTCCTCTTTATCCTCCTTTCTTGTCTTAGTTCATTCATTATTAACACCCCGTTTCATTAAAGCTGATTTCATTCTCTTCTTTACTTATGAAAAATCATAGCGGCATCTCTAAAGCAATACCAAATGTGATAACAAGAGAATAGATAACAACTCAATCATAAATATAGGGTAAGGTTTTACCATAGCTTTAAAATCTAGCTTGATTAGTCAAGGAGTAAAAGAAACTTTGGTAACTAGAGTAGAACTACTTTGCTCTTTTCATATTTCATTATCTGCCTCTTCTAGAGTTTGTTAATCAACATCTATTTTATTTTCATTTATTTGTATTAATTAATTTATTTTTAGTTGACAAATAACATTGGTGTATATTTATGGGGTACAATGTGATATTTTGCTTTATGTATAAATTGCAGAAATATTCAATCAAGCTAATTAACATATCCATCACCTCACCAACTTATTTTTTTTTGTGGTGAGGATGTTAAAAATCTATTATTTTAGCAACTTTGAAATATAAAATTCATTATTACTAACTGCAATCACTATGCAGTGCAACAAATCACTAAAACTTATTCCTCCAATCTAATTGAAACTTTGTACCCTTTGATCAACATCTCTCTTTTCTCCATTTCTCCTCTTCTCCACATCTCCCTTTGTTAACCACCTTTCTATTCCCTGTTTCTATGATACATTAATTTTTTTCCTAGATATATTTCTATCCATCCAAATCAACCACCAAAAGAATTCTTAACTTAAAGAAAATAAAACTTTAATTGCTTAATGCCTATTATAGCTGTTAGGCATGTTTTAACTTGGACATATTTAGGAAGTGCAAGGGATGCTTACAAGCAAAAACTTAGAACAAGCACTGGATTAAGAGTCAGAGGTGTGGTTTGATTTATGATTTATCACCATGTAGGTAAATCTGTTGAGCAAAAACCCATTGACCACCATTAGTGGAAAATATAATATCAACTCCTTGTTTTTAAAATTAATAATTCCGGCCAAAATTAAACCATTTACCACCATTCCTTTTTAGAAGAAACTGAAGGAATTTTTTTTTACTACGGAAGAGTGCCAAAGAAAGACTATGGGTAGATGCCCAGTAATGGGATTGCTGGATCAAATGGTAATCCTACTTTTAGCTCTTTGAGGTATCTCCATATGATCCAGCAATCCCATTACTGGGCATCTACCCAAAGGAAAAAAAGACATTCTATAAAAAAGACATCTGCTCTGGAATGTTTATAGCAGCACAATTCACGATTGCAAAGATGTGGAAACAACCCAAGTGCCCATCGATAAGTGAGTGGATTAATAAAATGTGGTATATGTATACCATGGAGTTCTACTCAGCCACAAAAGCAATGGTGATCTAGCACCTCTTATATTATCCTGGATAGAGCTGGAGCCCATTCTACTAAGTGAAGTATCACAAGAATGAAAAAACAAGCACCACATGTTCTCTCCACCAAATTGGTATTAAGTGATCAACACTTATGTGAACATATAGTAGTAACATTCATCAGGTGTTGGGCAGGTGAGAGTGGGGAGGAGGGGATGGGTATATTCACACCGAATGGGTGTGGTGCACACCATCTGGGGGATGGGCATGCTTGAAGCTCTGACTCAGGCGGGGCAAAGGCAATATATGTAACCTAAACATTTGTACCCCCAAAATATGCTGAAATAAAAAAAATAAAAAACAAAACAAACAAAACCCAAAGACTACGTTAGAAAATCACATTTTCAGCACAAAATGAAATACTTAATTCAGGCAAGAGTCATTAGTGGATATTAAAACAAATTTGTGAAATATAGAAGGGAAATAAGCTCTCTCCAAGGTGCCTAATAATGACCCAATGCATTATTTGCTAATTTCAAAGGGGAAACATACTTTTAGAAAAGAGTTGTCTGGCTGTTATCATCTTAATCAAATTCTCAAAAATAGCATATATCATAGTGGGACAAATTTGTTTCCAACGTAATATGTAGTGTCCGTAAAACTGATAAACTAATCTAATCTTGTCAAAATGTTTAACATGAATTTAATAGTATAAACAGGGGTTTTCAAAGATTTTTTATCTAATGGGTAGAGAGTAAATATTTTAGACCTTTTGGGTCACATACAGTCTCTGTTGCATATTGCTTTTCCTCTTATTTGATTGTTTGTTTATTCATTTATAAATAACCTTTACAAACAAAAGTCATTCTTAGCTTGAATGTTGTTTAAAAACAAGTCACAGGTGGGATTTGGCCCAAAGCTCATGGTTTATTTACCCCCGGTGTGAAGGAACAGATTGGAAAGCCCCATAAGAAAATGATTGCACAGACCCAAAATATGGGATGTTCTAAAAAACAATTACTCTTCTCTCTTTAAAAAATAAATGGCATATAAATATGAATTAGGGAGTGGGAACTGTCCAAATATAAATAGCACTGAAGAGATAAAACTAAATGGAATATATAAACCTGGATTGTATACATGAAGTTGGATCCTGCTTTAAATTATTTTTATAAACTATAAAAGACATTTTAGAAAACTTTATTCAAAAGTAAATATCCCTTATTTCCAAAAATGTTAGTATTTAAACTAATGATTACTTCCCAAGATTTCTTAAAATTAGCAAAACACTACATCACCTGAAGAAATAGTTGCCTGAGATTTGAAAGTCTAGAAGTCTGCTGGTCTTAAATAATAGCAAACTTCAAGAAGTCTCAAGTTGCAAAGCTGAACTATTAAGTCAATATTCTTCTTGAGAACCGGATAATTTAAGTGTGAGTATTCTACTGATATATTCTGAATCACCATGTAGATCAATCTCTTAGGAAAAAAAAAATCCCAATCTTTTCTTGATGTTTAACTCTACGGGCACAAGTCAGTAATGAGCTTGGTATCTCAGTAATATCACAGGACTTGTAGGCAGAATCTTCAGATCATCTGGATCATTTCCTGTGGAAAGTCATAGGGATATGTTGGCTCTCTTTTCTCTTCAACTTGTATATTAATGACTTAATATAGTTTTGGATATTTTGGATATTTGCTCAATCCTCTGCATATCTCTGTTCTCCCACCATAGCCTAAAGAAAGGTCTATATTGGTCTTTATAAGATGACGTGAGTTGTGTGATTCAGCCCTGGTAGCTGTAGTAACTGCAGTGTGACAGAGCAACTACTGCAAAGCCCAAATCACTATAAAATATCATCTGATACCTAATTGACGTAGTACCCCTAATAACAAGTAAACCAATGGAAACAAAAGCAGATAAGCCTCCAATTAACCCTCCCCAACTACTAAAACAGAGGAACTGCCTTTCGTCTTATCATCGCACTTGTGATCAGGCAAATAATTTCTGAAAGAGTGTACATAGTTATTTGGAATTAATGAATGTTGAAATTACTAAATATCACCAGTTACAATGTTTACTGATACCCTTTCTTTGGTCTTGATTTAAGAAATCTCCAATGATTCATATTAGCATCTAAAGGACATCTCTGATTAGTGTCAATCTTAGATCCTCCATGTGAGTCTCTCACTCTGGAAGAAAACAACAAAAGCTTCCCAGTGCCAAGGTAATTCTGTAAAATTCAGTGCTATATAAATCCATATGTGCACAAATACCCACTCAGAGCCATACATAAACAAAGTACTTGTTCAGTCTAAGACAGACTTTTGCAAACTCCATGTCATTCTTCTAGCATTTTTAATATAGCATAAACTTTAACAAAATATGTCATATGTTGTGACAAGAATTGCTTCTCAAAATTTTGTTTTCATTGCACACACAAAAGTGTGAGAGTGTGTGTGTGTGTGTGTGTGTGTGTGTGTGTGTGTGTGCCTATGTATGTGCTGAGTGCCAATGGAAAATTAATAATGACATTAGGGTACCGTCAAAAAAGTTTGAAGGTTATAATACTTGAAAGGATAACAGAGGGTTAACAAGATTAGATACTTTTTTCTGTTTTTCTATTCTAAGAAGAATATGGGTTTTAATAAGAGCCATCTACCACCAAGAGTGGAGGATTATGAAATCTTCTTTTACTATGAACAGTTGTAAAGTTAGAGAAAATTCAAGAAACCACATTATCTTTCACTTATAAAACCATAAACAAATTAATAATAATTATTAAAGATGAGTCCTTATTATATATCATTTCTAATTTTCATTAATGGTTGTTTTGTGTTGTAACATTCTTCATATTTTTATAGGAATTCTTGTTATCTATCACTTGTTCCAAGACTAAAAGGAATATCTATAATATTACTAAGCATGAAATAGATCTAGTTTAACACTGCAATCTAAAACTAAAGATTGAAACAAAATTTTTGATTAACAACTAAAGTTTCTCATTTTGTTTACAGCAAAAATGATTAATTATCTTCTAATGGGTAAATCAATACTTTGCTTAATTGTATCTGTTTCTCAGAATTATATACTTCTAGTTCATTAACTCTTTTAAATAGCATCCTGCCTTGGAAAACTGCACAAAATTTGTTGATGTTTCTTTTAACATCTTGATAAATCTGCTCTCTTTGTCTTAATCAATCTTTCACTCAGTTTTCATTACCAACAATAAACTACAGAGTTTAAGTATGCTAATATAGTTATATAAATAATATGAGAAAAAATTGAGAAGACTCTGCTTTTTCAAGAACTTATAACGTAATAGCAGTTAAGTTCAGGAATTAAACAGTGATTACAGATGCTCATCATGCACGATGGAGTCTAAAAAGATTATGTAACCTGAAATAAAAAATCAGAAGAGGGGAAATAATAAATGAATACATTTATGAAGTTTGCCGGCCTGCAAATAGACTAAGAGACTAGCATTCATTCATTTAAAAATATGCACAGAGGCCTATGTTGTTGGCTTACATAAGTAGGAAAGACAGGTAAAGACCCTGAGCTCTTGGGAATTACTTCCTAGTGAGTGATTTAAATATTAGACAGGCACATCAATAAATTAACAAGATAAATTCATTTAGAATAAGCGCTATAAAGATAACAAAGAGTGACTTTGGGTAGGAAGCATAATATAAATTTGGCATTCAGTGAAGGTCTCACTGAGGAGGTGGTGTGTCAACTGAGACAGACTTAAACAGAAAGGAGTCAGCCAAGTCATTCAGGCTGAAGGGACAACAGATGCAAAGGCCTAACAGAGAAAAAATCTTGGTGCAAATAAGAACAGAAGAATGGTAGGTTTGCTGTGCATGGCAAATGAGAAGAAGAAGACTCATAATTATTTATCAGTATTATATTATCAACCTATTACTTCCTTTGAAAAGTATTATGTGTGTAGTGGATAAAACTTCACTTTTTTAATGAATTAAATGAAATTAAGTGTCACTCCATGTCTTCCATTATGTTTGGCTGATGGAAAATTTAATCTGTCATTGGAGCATGCAACATATTCAGTGAGGATCTTACAGCTGGATTCTCAGTGGTTTCCACTGGGTCACCAACTGTCCCAGTTTTACATGGGTCCTTAATGTTTAGTGATGGTTTTTTGTGTACACAGGCATGAGCATCTTGGGCAAGCCAGGAAACCCAGTGTCTTGGTTATAAGGTAGATATTTTGTAGGCATTGCTGTTGGTCCCAGCCCAGATGCCTTAATCTCTGTGTAACAGAGCAATAGTAAGAATGATAATGATAATGATAACATTTACATTACCATTTATCTCATAATATCAGACCCTCTTCTCCTTTCTAGGCTTTGGGATTCTTCCTCTTTATCAGGCTGTTCCCTATAGTGTTTGCCTTGTTCTCTTCTTCCATAGTAAAACCCATACAAAATACTGAGCCTTCACAGATAGCAAAAGCCAGGGATGTAAGGTTAATACTTTCAACCCTAAAGGATATTGTTCCCTTGAAGCAACAAAGTAAAAAATCTACACAATTTTTGTAAAGAAGGCATAAGGGGAAAGAGGAGAAAAATACAAAAGGAGAATGAACACAAATGTCTCAAAAGATTTTCTTGCTACACACACATATACATAGGTTTTAGAGAACGATAATATGATTAACTCAGGAGATAGAAAAAGATGTAAGACTAGACATACTGTAAAATTGTTAAATTTATTAGGACTATGATAAGTGGAGAAGAAATTGCTAGAAAATGTGTAATAAAGGTTTTGGACATAAAGAAACCTTGTGGAAATGATCAAAAGATCAATGCTTCTATTTCCCAACTTGAAATAGAATATAAGCTTAAAAGAAGTCTGCTTAAGAAATTATGAAATTCAAATGTAGAAGAATTTTCTTATGGCAAATATACTTAAACATGTAAATTAGTTAATAAGTACAGCTGCGGAGTCCTTTTCTTGACAAATAGAAAGTCTCTTCTAATTGCGATTGTGGTATTCTTGATCTCTGATACATACATTTATATAGAAGGTCTTCTAGTTTGTTTGTCTTAGGATTCTAAATACTTTAAATAATGCATGGTTTCAAATGGAAAAACTCTTTAAAGCATAATAATTAATTACAGAATATTCTTCCCTTTCTTTCAATTTTCTAATTAAAACAAAAGAAACACACACAATATTTGGGAAGTAATAGGGAAGAATTAGAGCTATATTAATAGATCATGACCTCAAGAAGAGAGAAGAGAAAGGATGGAGGGAATGCAATTTGAAAGAAAATGAAAAACATGATAGAGCTCAAGAAAATAATAATGAATTGAATAATCATATTATAGATTAATTCAAAAAGTGGCATGAGGTGGGTCTGAACCATTGTGGATGAAAAATACACTAAAAGAGATGCGGCACTCAAAATTAAGGTGACAAATCAATGTTGGATATTTACAGAACATCTAAACAATACTAAATCCTTTGGTGTAACACTGACAACAGGAAAAACCAATTAGAAATTTCCTCTTGAAAACCCATTTTTCTCTTGGCATGAAGTATATTTCTGAAACTGATTTCTGAAACTATCTTCCTTGATGGTCTTAATTTTTCTGAAAATTACTTTGTGTTGTACTAGTCCCTCTTTTATTTAAAAAACAATCAGGCTGATAATTGTTAACTATTTCTTGCCTTCTTATACACAGATATAAGTTATGCTTATGGTGAAAAAAGCTATGAGGTGCAAAATAATTCTATGGTCATTCAAGAACTCAGTCATTCATATTTTGAGAATACGGTATTGCAGTACATAGCATTTTCTTTCTAAAATGTTTGAAATTAAGGGAGTTTGTTATAACATTTTTTTTTAAATTTCAGATTTAAAAAAAAATAATAACTTGTTTTGCCAGGTATTGCTGCCAAAATATAATTTAGCTATCTAAGTATCTGTTACCCAAACCTCTCTTACTCTATAGAGGAAAATATTTAAAAATTTGTTTCTACTTGGTGATTTCATTTCCTCAGCTCTAATGTAGTTGGTAGCCTCCTGGATCGAATGGAAACATTCCTCACAAAGGACATCAAACGACTGCTGTATTTCTAAATTCAACAGTGCTTTATGACATTGTCATCTTAAGCTTTAGTCAAGATTTGTCAGAGCCAAGCACCTAATCCTCTCTGAAAGACTTCTCTTTGCTTCCATTAATTTGTATCTTTTTATGTATTCCTTCCAAATTTCTGCTTCCTTTCAAAACTCATTCACTTCTATCAGCCATTAAATATGGACATAACTAGAGACATAGTGCAAGACCCCATTATGTTTTCTCTTCAGACTCTTTCCTTAGAAAAATATACCAGCTTTTGTAATATTTACTTGGGTATTTTTTCAATATATGGCTCCAGTCTGGATTTTCTTTTAAACTAAGAACCAATAAAACCAACTACCTATTAATCATCTCTTTGCATGTGTCAAAATTTCTTCAAACTCAATATATCCCAAATTTAACACATAAGTTATCTTCTTTTGGGAATTTAACTTTCTCCAGTGTTCTCTAGCATAATGGTTGGGGATACTATGCATTTATTTTCCCCAAGCTGAAAACATAGAAATCATATTTAATGACTTCTACTTCTTTATTAAATTTATTACTAATTCCCTTCGATTTTACTTTCAACTGTATCTCACAAATCCATTCATTTATTCTCTGTCTACATTTTCCTTTTGGATATGGTCTTTCACATGAGCAATGAAGCAGCAACCTGATGGACAGACTTTCATCATCTATTAGCTCTTCCAAACAGTTCTGTACATGGTACCTAAGAAAATCTTTTGAAAATGCAAATTTGGATATGTCATACCAATTTTTCTTAAGATAAAGAACACAATTCTCATCAGAATATAAAGTTTCTATAAGAATTGTCACCTGGTTATCACTTTAGGCATTTTGAGCCTCTTTATTTTTCTCTCAATTTCTGTGTTTCCACCAGTTTGATCATGATTTGTCTCATATCAGGGATTTGCCTTTGTGTTAACTCAGAATATTTCAGCAATGCTCATCTTACTCTCTTTGTTCATTAACTGCAGTACTTGGCCAACAGACCTCAACCCAGCATCTCCATACATAGTTTCAACTGTCCTTGTAATATGCTTTCTTATATACACATATTTTATATTTAAAGGAATTATGAACATTTAGTTAAATAGTTGTGTGATTATTTGATTAACATCAGTTTTCCATGAGGTCAGGTTCATGATGTTTGCTTAATTTTGGAGCCATACCAAATAACATAGTGCTTGGCTCAAAGTAGGTGCTCAAACATTTTTGAATCAATGAATATGCAAATGAATAAGAAATTGAATTAATGAATATCAAATTTTAACCCCAGAACAGTATAGACCTATTAATTATATATCTAAAATTTGGGCCCCTTTAACCTCATTGAATCTTCTATCCTCTATGAATTCATTCTCACAACCGAAGTTTCTGTCAGATCCTAATACTCACTTAGATATTATGCTATGGATACAGATTGAACATAATCCAAAACTGTTTAAGGCAAAATACAAATGTAAAAGAAATCAGATACCACCACTAAAATGTATTTACTATTTTTTTTTTTTTTTGCATAAATGACAAAGTAATTCTGTATGTTAAAAGTTGATCGACTAATAGTCTCTCAAAGGGGGAAGATAGCTTGAGGTAATATTTTTTATAATAGTTAAGTGTAACTTTAATGGCAAAAATTTGTTAAAAAGAAAACTAAACATTTATTATAGAGAAAAAAGTAAGGTGCAATATTTAATCTTACTTCTTCAGCTTTGCTAAGGGTCTCTCACTTCACTTTTTTTGTTTGTTTTTCTTTGAGGCAGGGTCTCTCTATGTCGCCCAGGCTAGAGTGTAAGGGCAAGATCATAGCTTACTGCAGCGTCGAATTCCTGGGCTCAAGCAATCCTCCTGCCTCAGCCTCCCAAGTACCTGGACTACAGGTGAAGGCCAGCACATCCAGCTAATTTTTCAATTTTTTATGGAGACTGGATCTCGCTATTGCCCAAGCTGGTCTTGAACTCCTGGTCTCAAGCAATCCTCCTGCCTCGGCATCACAAAAGGTTAAAACTACAGGTGTGAGCTGCCATTCCAGGCCTCACTCCACTTTTATGGGGAAAAATGAATCATATTGCAAGCAGCAAGTTCTGCTCTTATTCACTATATATGTATCTATATATCTCTCTATATATAGATATAAATTATGCTTATATCTAAACAAGGAATCTGTTCTTTAATAAATTATTAGTGAGCAGCACTTTTATCCAGTGAAAAAAATGAAAAGGTTAGGGAAAGAACAAATTTGTTTTAGAAAGAGTACATTATGTTATTTTTTGTCACAAACTATAGCACAAAATGTGTAGTTCTGTCCTTTGTAATTTTCTGAATAACAAAAAAAAAACCATGGGCTGATTATAATGAATAAAAACTTCCTTCAAAATTCTCTGATCAGATACCTTACCAAATAGAGACACATGGTACTTTACTATGTTTAATAATTGCACAACTTTAGAACCACTTTCATAATTGAAATTAGACCTCCAAGGACCATACTATATATTAATAAAAGTTTTCTATTATAAGAAATACTTAAAACCAGTATGTCTCCATGTCCTCAGTTCTACAGTGTCAGAGATGAATTTTATCAAGTTAATATCATCCATCTCTTCTTTCATGGCCCTTGAGCTCCTTAAAGAATACATTTGCTGTCAATATGCTACCATGGAGACTTACTCTATCTCAATGCTCCATTAAGCACATTTACATTATTTATTCATTATAGAGACTCAAAACCTGAAAAACATAGACAAACTTTAATAAAATTTAATCAACACACTTCTCCTAGTAGTGTAATTAGAAGATGGGTCTGAGTATTGTTCAATGTACTTAGGAAGCCCAGTCAAAGTTGAGGAAAGATAAAGCCAACTGCTGGATATTTGGCAAGATTGTATCACCAACCGTTACTGACAAAGGGAGTATCTGTCAGAGTACTGACAGAAAATCGATACTACACTCAAATTGGGTAATTTGAGAAGAGCTTAATAAAAAAATTATTTTAAAAATTTGAGTAGAGAATGAGGAAACCACAGGGGAAAAGTTTCTGTGTCCTGCAGCTAGAAACAGTGGTTCAGTTCTTATTATTTTGCAGTTGATGCATTTGGTTTCTTGTTTTATATCTCCTCAGCCTACCTTTGATTTCAGCTCACGTGTGGTAGACAGTTCTGCGCACATTGCCAGCCATCTTTTCTTGTGCTTTGGGAATTTTTCTGAAGCCACAGGAGGTCTATGGGGGTAGAAACTGCATGAAAGAGCATGGGACTTATTCCAGGAGAACAGGGGTGGATTGGAAATTTATGTATAAGTAGCCAAGTTTTCCATCCTTCCTTTTCAAACAGAAAATCGTGAGGAACATTCTACACAGTTCTTTAGGAAGTCTCCTGCAGGCTTGGGCACTAATTGACCAAAATTTTAGCAGCCTCAATAATATAACTTTTACTGATTTTTCCTCCTATTTTGTCCTGATGATTCTGGGATAATTTCTAAACAAAGTACCTACACCTGAGTCTTTATCTCAGCTCTTTATGGGAGATACAAAATTGAGATAGACTACTGAGCCCTAAAGGATAAGAGAGCAGTTACAAGAACTCACAGAGAGAGAGAGAGAATATTGGGTGCAAGAAACTGTCAGAAGTTGTAAAATTAGTCAAAAGAGGCATGTGCCAGCATCCACCAGCAAGAGGAAAGAGGGAAATAGACATTTCAACTTCACTGTCTGTCTTCCCTCAAGACTGCGGGTATCCCTACTGGCTGAATCAACTAAATTCCAAAAGACAAGAAGACACATTACATAGTTTCTACAAGTTAGCCACACAGCAAAGGGGCAAATGGAACGCCTTCAGCACAAAGAGGAAATCTACATTCCAGACCCAAATTAATTATGTCTGGTTCTAATCTCTCTCATAGCTCTATTTTCCCTCTTGCTGTCTAATATAGTTTAACTTACCTGATGATACTAACGGGAGTGTAGTATGTGCCTAAATACAATTTGGAAAAATGGCACAAGGATTATGTCGTCTATGTATGTTCAGCACCTTTTCCCTGTTTCATGAATGGACTAAAACTTAATATACTCCAGAGCCTAAAGAAGAGAAGGTTTCTAATTAACATAATAAAGGAAAGTTTTCTGCCATAAAAATACACTTTGTTCCTGACAGTGCAATATGTGAGTGCTTAAATACATGTATGTAAGTCATATCCATTATCGAATAAGCATGTTCAACAGCAGAACATTCTCTATTGTGTCCAAAAGAAATTATCCAGTAATATGTCTCTGGAGCATTAATAATTAACAAATAATTACTCAATGGTTACAACATGTAAGCCATGGCATTGGGAGAGTATAAAAATATAACACACAGTAATCTTTAAGTGCAGTTATCATAGTATATTGTACCCCAAAGCCTAGTAGAGGTAAATAAAAACTCAGTGGTCTATAGGCTAATAGTTCAGTGGTTTGGTAGTTAGAGGAGGAAGAAAATGTTAGTGCAATGTTAGTGTATATTAGTGATTAGGTAACACTCTTTACTCTAAATTAGCTGAAGTTTATTATTATCTATAACTCTTAATAGCCAAAATAAGATATCTAAAAAACTTCAAAGCAAAAATCAATATAATAGTTATGTCTGTACACCAAAATAGCAATACAGAGTAGAAATCAGAAAATTAGCAACTTATCTTTAAATAAACCAGAAGTAAAAAATAAATTTATTTTGAACAGTAAGGGATAAAATCTTAAGCAACCTGGTTCAAAGAACAACCAAGGAAAGATAGAATGAGAGGAAGTTAATGGCACAGAGAACTTCACAAAAAACTGGAAAACTCAGGGATTTTATTTATCCATTAAATCATTGATGTTTTAGGGCCAGTGATATTTTAAGATAGCTTTGACAGTGTACTGTAAGCTGGAAAATCCATGTGAAAAATTTGATCTATGATGAACAGTTAGGGAACTACAGTTGTCCCCAGATTGGGAGGGGGAGGGGATGCCAGGACCCTGTCAGATACCAAAATCTACAGATGATCAAGTTTCTGATATAAAATGGTTTACTATTTGCATATAATTTACACACATCTTCCCACATCTTCAATTATCTCTAGATTATTTATAATATGTAATAGAATGCAAATGTTATGTAAATATGTTATGCTGTATTTTTTTATTTGTATCATTTTATATTGTATTACTATTTTTTAATTTTGTCTTCAAATATTTTTGATCTGCAGTTGGTTGAATCTGTGGATAAGGAACCCAGGGAAACAGAGGGCCCACTGTATTGCAATAGTCAATGGATAAGGAAATAAATGTGCCCGAATGAGTACAAAATAGGGAAAAAGATAGGAAGTATTATTTAAGAAACTCTTTAAAGAAATGAAACAATTGCCTCCAAAGATTTTAGCTTTGGAGTTGAATACTTTTATAAAATAGCACTTAGAATAACATGATAAATATCTTTTGTTTTTTGAGAGCATCCAGAACATTTTGTTGAGAGAGATACTAGACTTTGTGAAATCCCAAACTATTTTATTTCAGTAATAAAATATATACTTTATATTGAATAAAACACGATGGATTTCTCTAAGTGCATTTTAGAATATAATAGATGGCATAATTTAGTATAGTTTTCTTTTCTCAGCAGAAGACATCAGTTTTCAAGTATCATAACAAAAACCACAATGTTATGAATTCACAAAATCCCATAAGTAATTTTATCCTCTCAAATTTGTTCAAAATAACTTATTTTATAGGTCTTTATCACCTTTAAAGAAATACTCCAAACCTTCCCTTTATTATACGATTATGCTATCAGTGAATAACGCAAAGGCATGAAATTATAAAGTTATATATGATCTAAGGGCCAATTCCTTCTTATGACAAATACATTTCCACTGAAATTACATAAAGAAGTTAATGCAATAAACTCTAATTCTCAAATTTAAATTGTTTATCCAGAATTTATATGTAAATATTTAGCTCTCACTTCAAATATAACACAAAATTTGAACTCATGTTTGTTTTTGAATTTTGCATGACTTCCAAATGAGACACTGGCTGCCTTTTTTCCTTATTATTTTTCAAGTTGGTTTGCGTAGTAAAGAGCTTAGAAGAGAGAAATAGTGGTTTACTCCATAACAATGAACAAACATGCTTATTCTCTAGTATCATAATGAAAATATCTCCCTTAAGAGCATAGGACAAGCATGCCAAATGTGATTATAAAAGACTTAGGTTCTCTCAACTCAGGGTTCTTCTCCTATAACAAAAACCTACTGTGTCCAAGTGTTATCTAGCCCTCTCCATGTTACCTTTCAGAAACTGGGGCCTGGGGCATCAGCACGAAAATTCTGATGCTGTGACTATGGCTATAGTGAGTAATAAACTTCCCTTTGTCTCTGACCTAGGAATTTTATGTCTATTACCAGGATCCATGAAGCTGTGGCTAACTAACTTGTTAGTTTGGAAACAGGACAACATCTCAGACCCTTCACAATTCTTGGCGCATCTTCCCAATTCCTTAAATTAATCTGGTTTTATAAACCTGAAACTAAAGTGATCCATAATCACATGTTGAAGTGCAATAATTCCTGCTCCAATATTCAATGTAATGTCAATATATTTTGAATACAAATAACCATAAGACAAAAAAAAATGTGTAAGTAGAAGAGAAGTAAGAGAACCACTTCTACTACTCTTGGAACCTCAGCTGAATCAAAATAATATAAAGCAATTACCAATGAGCTATGTAGATAGGATGACCACAGTTAAAATAACTTCTTGTATATTTCAAAATCAAAGAGTAGAATTAGAATGTCCCCAACACCAAGAAATGTTAACTTTTTTAGGTGATGGATATCCCAGTTTCCCTTATTTGATCATTACACATTGTATGCTTTTATCAAAATATCATGTATATTGAATAAATATGTATGACTATTAGGTATCCATAATAATTAAAAATAATTTTTAAAGAGAGCTATGTAGAAGATTTGCCAAGAATTTCCATAGAGAAAGTTATGCTGAGTGTCCTTATTTCTCCTCAAAGACAAAGGTAGTGGGTTGATATGTATATCTACATATATGTGTATGTATATTACTTGATCTTCTTTCATTCTACTTTATGTTATAATATTCAATTAATCAATTTGAATGAGCTTTTATCCAAGCACTTTTGTTGAGCGCTTACTATGCAAAATACTCCATGCAAATGGCATAGGAAAACAAAGATAATAAGCAATCCCACTTGTCAAACAGCTGATGAAGGGATTTGGGCATGCAATAATGATTAATTGAAATGCACATTATAGTAGATGCTGAAATGAGACATAAATATTAAGTAACAAGAATTCAAAAAAGAGAACACTTGATTTCAACTGGAATGTTTGACATTGGCTTTAAAAACATTGCCTAGATTTCAAATGAGCATGTTATAAAAGGAGAGGGACAAAGAAGAGAAAGGGAAAAACAGACATGGTTAAAAATGTGTTTGATCCTATACTGCTAGATTTTTATTTCAACAGTCTTTTAACTGGCCATTCTTTATGTCTAATCCCCTTTGTTCAATTCAATCTATCTTGGACTATTCCACCAAATTTATCTTCCTGAACCCTCTCTTTATATTATGATAAAAACCTTACCATGGTGCTTCTCCAGTAATAAACAGTTAGGACACTACAAAATTATTTCCCTCTTTAACTTTCTCACATTAACTCCTGTTATTTTCCACCATGAAGCTACTGAACAAAATGAATAAGTTTGAAAAGTGGAATGGAAATGAGAAGGTACTGAGAGGAGCAATCCATAATGATGAAATATAGGATGTGTTTGGGAAGTTTTCTATCATCTTTCAGACTTTGACCTTTTCTGAAGGTTTTCTCAAGTTTATATTTCCCTGATTACCCCTGAAAGAAGTGATTCATGTTGAATGATACCTTGTTGTTTTGTTTTCCATTTTCTGTTATCATTTTATAAGAGCCGTGATCTTTAATTTTGGGGTGTTTTTACACTGGTGGGTATCGATTGTGCTTTTCCATGCATAGTACACTATTGAGCATTTTCTGTAGGGCTGGTCTAGTAGTGACAAATTCCCTTGGTGTTTGTTTGTCCTGAAATGTTTTTATTTCTCCATCATTTATGAAATTTAGTTTTGCAGGATATAAAATTATTGGCCGGCAATTGTTCTGTTAAAGAAAATTAAAAATGGGGCCCCAATTCCTTCTGGCTTGTAAGGTCTCCACTGAGAAATCTGCTGTTACCCTGATTGAATTTCCATTGTAGGTTAGCTTTTGCTTTTGTCATGCAGCTTGTGGAATTTTCTCCTTTATTTTGACTTTGGCCAGGTTGATGAGTATGTGTCTTGGACAAGCCTTATTTGTTCTGAATCTTCCCCATGTTCAATTAACCAACTCGTAGTTGGATATCTGAATCTCTGGCGATGCCAGGGAAGTTTTCCTCAGTAATTCACTCAAATGGGTTTTCCATGCGGTTTTCTTTTTCTTCTTCTCCCTCTGGGATACCTATAGTGAATACATTGGTTCATTTTACATAGTCCCATATTTCTCTGAGTTATTGTTCATTCTTCTTTATTCTTTTTTCTGCATCTTCGACTGACTGGGTTAGTTCGAAAACCTTGTCTTCAAGTTCTCAAATTCTTTCTTCTTCGTGGTCTAGTCTGTTGTTGAAGCTTTCTGCTATTATTTTGAAGTACTCTAAATGGCTCTTTCATTTCTTTAAGTTCTGTTATATCATTTCTTATGTTGTCTGTCTCTTTAGTAACTTTTTCATTTTTCTCATTCGTGTCATGAAATATTATTTTAGCATCTTTGTGTGGGGTTTCAACTTTCTCTTCAATTCCATTAATCTTATTTGCCATTCATATTTTGAATTCCATTTCTGACATTTTGACAATTTCCTTTTGGTTGGAGTCCATTGTTTTGGGTCTATTGTGATCATTTTGGGGGTATGGAATTAGCTTGTTTTCTCATGCTGCCAGAGTTCTTTTGTTGGTTGCTTCTCGTCTGAAATTTCTTCTCTCAGTTCAAGGGAGATGGGTTTGCAGTGCTCCTGTTCTCCTCTTCTAGGAACTCTCCTATTTAGTGATAAGAAGACAAGGTACCTAGGTGGTGCTTTTGTGTCCTATTTTGCAAGACCAAGGATGGGATATGCTGTGATCTTGTAATGTAGCTGTTCTACATTGTCCCATTCCCCTGTGATTGTCACAGTTCAAGCTGGTGCTGGAGGATATTTGTGTGGAGTGGTTGGTCCCTAGGCTGTTGTTGGAAGCTCAGGCACAGGGCTGGGTGAGTCCCTCTCCATGGAGGCAGTTTTCTCAGGAGATTGCTCTGCCTGGCAGTGGCTGCTTGGCTAGGCTATCTGGACAGTGGTGGCATGGACCTCCACGTGGTGCATAGGTATAAGGGGTATGGACATTGGCAGAGTGCATAAAGCCACAGTGCCATGGGGGTGTGGCCCCCTAGGCAGTATGCAGATCTGTGGGGATGTGGCCCGTTGGTCAGCATACATGGCCAGGTGGCTCAGTCTGCTGGTTGGTGGTGGAGCTGTGTAGGCTGGGCTACTGGGTGGCTGGGGCTCTCTCCTCACACAATTCCCACTAGGCCACTACTGGAGGGCCTCTCAAGTGGGGTTGGCATCCACTCCAATTAAATTCCCAGGTTGGGGAGACCCTTAGTCATGAGTGTGAGAGCATCATCTCTCCCTGCTCCTTCTCTAGCTTGGTAAAGGGGATGTGAGGGCAGATGTAGTGAGGGCAGATGCAGTGAAGCCAATCCCTGTCTAGACCAGGAGCTCTAGACCCAAGAGCTCAGAGTGGTGTCAGGTATGGCAAACCAGGAAGTAAGGCCAGCAGGTCCCTGCTGA
>RJWJ010002698.1:44086-96530 GCA_004363605.1 Indri indri
GCATATTCTTTTCCATTTTAAAGTTGAACTCATCTAGAGCCCTTTTTTAAAGACCATATGACATTAGCTGTTATTGTTCTGAAAATTGTTGTAGTTAGCTACTTGTAGAACTCCCAGATTCTTATTTTATAATCACATATAATTTTTCAGTGGATAAATGTTGACTTTGAGTCAAAATATGTATATTAATCATAGTTTAGTATGACTTATACATTTTTAGAAGAGTTACAAAATATATATTGTATCAAAGACCATATTCTTAGAATGTAATAACAGCTTATTATAATTTATTGACACTTTTATGGAAGAATTACACAAATATAATATAGATTATTCAATACTATGTGTTAGAATTTAAAATTTCATGATTTTTTGGTGTTTAGTACACTGTAATTGTTCTCTACAGCATAAAGTAGAAAGGTTCACACAACAGAGGTACCCATCAAGTATAAAGGGAGTTCACAGTCAATAAAGGTGACACGGTTGCATATGGTTTTTACTTTATTTCATTAGACGTAATTTCAACAGGACTTTTTTAGATTGGTAGAATTTTTAGATGAATGGCGTATTTGGGGCAAAAGTATTTCCTTTCGCAATGATAAACCATAACACAAAGTAAGGAATTATTACTAATTCAATTTGGATAAAATGTTTAAAAATATTAAAAGAGAATATTATAATTGGTTAAGATCACATTGTTGAGGTCTTAGAATTTCAGGCTTATAAATTTTCACATTATTCTATGGTACAATGTAAGTCATTTCAATATTTTCAGCAACTGGGGAACAAAATTAGCATTTTATCACAGGAATCTCAGCTCTTAGAATTACATATAAAATAGATTACAGAATTATGGAGGCAACTGACAGAATTACTCTATGGTAAAAACAATAGGTAACAATATTTATCCAATGTTTGTACTCTATTCAGTGTGCCAGATGATATACATACTGCCTGAAACACACATATATTTAATTCTATTTGTATAATATCATATCATATATATTACATAATAACATATTTTTGATACTAAAATACATTAAGAATTCATATTTTGGGGTTCTTCTTCAAGAATTCCTTGCCTAGGCCAATGTCTGAAAGGGTCTTCCCAACATCTTCTTTTAGAATTCTTAAATTTTCATGCCTTAGGTTTAAGTCTGTTATCCATCTTGAATTAATTTTTGTGAGAGGTGAGAGGTGGGGATCCAGTTTCATTCTTCTGCATGTAGCTATCCAGTTTTCCCAGCACCATTTGCTGAAAGAGGTTCTTTTCCCCAGTGTATATTTTTGTCAGCTTTGTCAAAGATTAGATTACCATATGCAGATAGTTTCATCTCTGGATTCTCAGTCCTGTTCCAGAGGTCAATGTCTCTGTTCTTGTGCCAGTACCATGCTGTTTTAGTTACTACAGCCTGGTAGTACATCTTAAAGTCTGGTAGACTGATACCTCCCAGTTTGTTCTTCTTACTTAAGATTGCTTTGCCTATACGAGGTCTTTTCTGGTTCCATACAAAGCGTAGAATTATTTTTTCCAGATCTGTAAACAATGATAATGGGATTTTGATAGGGATCCCAAAGTGAGGCACCACAAGATCAGAAGAATGGGCTCCACTTGTACTTGCCATCAAATTGGTACTAACTGATCAACACTAGGGTGATCACATAGCAGTAATACTCTCCAGGAATTAGGGGGGTGGGGGGGGTAAACCCGCAACTAAAGGACACGGGGAGAATTGTAAGGGGGAAGGGCATGCCTTTAACCCTAGCTTGGGTGAGGCAAAGACATAAAGTGTAACCATAATGTTTGTACCCTCATAATACCCTGAAATAAAAATAAATAAATAAATAAAAATAAAAAAATAAAAAATAACAATACAGCAATAAAATAACACAAATTAAAAAAATACAGTATAACAATTATTCACATAGTATTTGCAATGTAGTAGGTATTATGAGTAATCTAGAGATCATTTAAAGCATATGGAAGGATGTGCATAGGTTATATGCGAGCACTATGCCATGTTATAAGGGACTTGAGTACTCACAGATTTTGGTATCTGTTGGGATCCTGGAACCAATGCTGTGGATACTGAGGGAAGGATAACTGTACATGGCTGGCTTCAGTCAAATTATTTTATCTCTTTTGGTTTTAATGTTTTTATTGCTAAAGTGACACTATAGGGCTAATTTACCCCTCACGTCAGTTCCAGCTTGAAAATTATTTTATTATGTAGTTGCTGAAAATTTTTGATTTTACTTGCCTAGCATCTCAGTTGATCAGATAAATAAATATGATGTACATATCAAACAACTCTGTTCATGAACTATAAAACATACTGTAAAATTTAAAATGTTCTAGACAACTGAGATTCTTATAATGACCTATAAAAGAATCTTCCTCTTTTTAATGCTATTTACAGGTTCTTATTAAATGACATATGGAGCCATTGACTCATAAGTGTACAATTTATGTAGTCTACTCTATTTATACAGCTCTATTGTAACATTTAAAATACCCACCTGGAACCATTGTGCATGTACTAGACTCCACTTCAAAATATGACCTCCAGGTCATTTGCTTACAGCTTCTTTTCTGAGTCATGATGCCATGTCATTATATAGGACAAAAAAAGACTTTATACATAAACACAGAAGAAATTTAATATCATGAGGTTATTTTTGACAAACCACAGAATATATGCATAACCTCTAAAAAAAAAAAGAATTCATATTTTTCCACTGGTTTTCAGATAGGGACACTGACATACCTGTCTTAACTAAAAGTTCACAAAACTACTACTTTGTAACTTGTTCAGAACTCAACTGCAAAGAGATAAATATAGTAATATAGTTGGGGGGGGGGGTGTAAATTAATGGCGTGAACAATATGTACCTTGGCCAGGAAAATAGCCCTATTAATAAGAGGGAAAGAATAGATGACAGAAGTGGTAAGAAAGAATGACGAAGAGGATTTGAAAATGCCTGAAAGCTTGAAGGAGAGAAAATCAGTATCTGGAGAATATTTCTGTGAAAAAGCAGATGGTATAACCAATTTACTGTTTCAGATGCCAAAAGCATATCCAGTGAGAAGAGTTTTAAAATATAAAACATGAACTGAAGGAAGTGAAGAAGATAGGAGAGAAAGAAATGACGCCTTACTATTACACATACTGATTTAGGAAGTACGATATTGGAATGATAATCAAAGCCACTGCAGTCTATGAGAGGCAGCATATAAAGAAACAGGCATAGACCAAAAACAAAATATTGAGGAACATCTACATTTGGAGAGTGAGAGAAGGAAGATATTGAGGAACCCAAGAAGTGAGTCGTAATATAATGAGTTAAAGGTTAAATAGTAGTAGCAAAACAGAGATAAACAAATTTTTAATAGCTTTAAATCAAGAAAAAGAAGGTAATAATACAATAATTTCACAGGGAAAACGTATGAGGGAGTTTCTTCTTTTTTTCTTTTTCAGGAAAGGAGAGGAATATGAATCTTTTTTATGGTTACATTAAGAACTAATTGGCAATGAAAACGTTAAAAATGCAAAGAGAAAAATAAAAGATAGTTGGTATAGCAGGATCTCAGAAGAGAAGAAAGATCAAGAGCAGAGTCATTGCATCTTGATTTAAAGAGATCTGTTGTCTTTTCTGAGACAAAGAATAAACAAGATATATCAGAACAAGGGAGGAATGGGGGGAATCTCCTGTTGAATGACTTCACCAGTCTTAGATAGCTAGAAATTTTTGTCATCTGAAGAGAAGATGGAGTTGGCTTGCTATTGAGGGCTTACGTGGAGTGAGAATGTTTGTAAAAATCATGATGAAAAACGTGGAAAGGAGCCATCAAAGTTGAATTAAGGATGTTACATAACAGAGTTTCAGGACTTCTCTTCCCATGTCATTACAGGCATTCAAAATGTATAGATCACAGTTATAATAAAGTGGTATGACTTTGTTTCAGTAATGTAATTTTTAAATTTTATTATGGTGTATATTAGTTGTGTTTATAATTCTTGTTCAAATAGATTAAATTTGCCATTTACCATAACACTTTTATCATCCAAGAAACTGAAATAGGATGATATTTTGTCAATGATATTTTCATATTTTTTAATTTACTGATTCATTCAAGAAATAATTATCAAATGCATTTCTTTGTGCCCAACACTGTGTTACATACTGAGGAGGAAAAACAGGATGTTACTCTGACATGTCAGCATGGTTATAAATATCAGTCTCACATTCAATCTCACAAAACTCAACCTGTGCGAGATTTTACTTTAAAACTTCAAGCAAAGGCCAATATTGGCAAAAGAAATAGAACTCATTTATTTATCACTTACTTGGTGACACATTTTCAGCTAAATGTTTCCATCCATTCTCTCATTTAATTTTCAGTCTAACCTTATGAGGTAGTCCTATTACTTTCCTCATTTACAGACAAGGAAACCAACTTAAAGAGGTTAAGTAAATTGCTAAAGATAATATGGATAAAAACAGTGGAACCAGCTTGAACCACGGTCTTTGTGATTCCAAAATTAGTTAATTTTACTAGATTAATACAAGAGAAAATAAAAGTAAGTACATTTAAGGAAAGAAGGAAAAAGATGAATGACTGCAAAGAAAGTTAACACCTGACCTGCATAACATTTCTAAAACTAAAAACAAATAAAATGACCTGATATGCACAAGCACATACTACCTGAAAAACAAAGCATTTATAGTTATAATAATGACAAATTGTGGGCATTTGGAAGTTCAATCACCTATCATGATTCCATAAAAATGGCTAAATTTCATTTTAAATATAAAGCAAAAAGTATGAAACACAGGCTACCCAACATCCTGGCTTCCCATTTTCTCTTGGGATATTATCATTAAAGATCATTATCTATTCCTCTTCCAGTGACTCTAATCTGATAAAAGGGATGGAGAATACATGCAGATTCAACCATATTCATGTCTAAGATTCTCTGGCAAATTGTTTTCACCACCCTTTTATCTGATGTCTTGAAGCTTTTAAAGAATATCATATATGTTTATCGGCTTCTAGTGACAGATAACTACATTTCAACAACTTTCAAATAACATTTGTCCAGATAATGAAATATAAATCCATATTTTCCTCTAAAGTGCTTGTTATTTTTCACATGGTCATAGTGAAAATAGTTACTTAACAGTTTTAAAACTATATTCAAATGTCCTTTTAGTCTTTATAAGAATTTGGGAAACAAGATATTATTAATACTACATTGCCCTAATAAGGAGACTGAAAGTGAGTGATTGTATAACATGCTGTAAATCACCTCGCATTTTTGAAAATCGAGGGCTGCAATTAATAAGTTTTTCTGGGTCATCATTCTTACTCTTCAGCTTTGTTCTTCGAATGAATTTCCAACCATATTTCCTGTCCCTGTCCCTAGAATAAAGATGCATAGGATAACGATGTTTGATTGTTCCTTTATGTATTCCTGATACCTACAATAGTGTCAAGTATATTTTTATGTATTTATGTATATAATATATACATATATGTATATAAACTGAATTGTCCTATCTGCTGGAAGTTTTGCTTCAGCAGATCTAGCGCATAGCTGGGGAATCAGGTTTTAATAAATGGTGCACAGTTTTCTAAAGGCAAGCATATTTGAATAACCCCTCTGTATGTACCTAAACTCAAATAATATGGCTGTGTAGAGCTGAAGTGAAATGAAAAAAGGTTAAAAAAAAAAAAGTAAGAAAAATAGGATAAACAGGGAAAACTTTGGTAAAGACTATTAGGGGGGAAAATACCCAAAGAAAACTAAAAGCAAAAGCCCTGATGACCTAGAGAGCACCCTAAACTGGCATTGTTCAATTTCAATCAGTGGTGACTGCTGGTTACTTCTATTACTGGTGCCCATTCATTTCATGTATTTGTAATTCAGATAAATGCTGTGTCAGCTTTTCCCCCTTTATTCTTGACACTTCTTTGGAGGCAATGATGGTTAAAGTAAGGTAGTCGAGGAAAAGGGAGAAACTACCCAAAGAGCAACAAGAGTTGAAGCAGCAGTTGCCCTTGGAGGTACAAAAGAACTTGATTCTGGGAAAGAAAAGACTGACAATAATGATTAACACATTCAAGAAACTGATTTTTCTTAATCCTAAAATAGAAGAGTAATGACCTAATTACACACAATACTTCAAACTCACAAATACAAGTTCACGTCCTAAGTATAATTTTATTCTCTTTAGTTCAATTGTTCTTTAAAAAATTGAAGGCACTGTGAGTTTAAAATATTTTGTCACGCAGAAGTCAGACTGATGAGCTGGTTTTAAGATTTTATAAATTTTGGCCACACTGGAATTAAGCCTCCTTCCAAAAATATAAACATGAATATGTAGGCAGCTGGTGCAAATTGGAAGATGGTTGCCAACATGTGTTTCTCTTTATTTTGCAATGCTGTATTTAACAGACAGGAACAACAGAGCAGCCATTCTCACCACGTGCAGGATGACAACTGGTGCCATAGTGCTGAGGACTGATACAGAGAACAGGTTTCTCAGGTCCTCAAATCAACTGTCTGTTTTAATTTTTCTTGAGACGTTTCTACAGTGGTGAAGTTGAAGGATATCTTCTGGAATAAACCCAGAATTCAAAACATTTCAGAGATTAAAACAAACTGTAAAGGATACCTGAATAATATAGGGCTTAGCAAACCGAGTCATGACTTAAGAGAAGCAAGGATGTTAGGCTCAGAAAGGAACTAGGAAAGACAGAAAAAGAAATTATTTGAATACAACAAACTCTTTTGGAAAAGTTAGATCAATCAAGTAAGGAAGAAACACATTACAGTTCTCAAATTTATATTTTAAAATTGACCATAATATTAGAAAGTTAGAAGGTTCTGTTTTATTTAAACAAATAAATATTATTTAAAATAAATCAAAAATTGCCATAAGCAGCAATAAAGAAAAGGTTTGTGAATTTTTCATGGGGTTAGAAAAAATTCATTAGCAGTAATGGGAGCAAATGCAATGACTGGATCAGAATAATAATTTTTGCAGAGGCAGGAGAAGATAAAATAATTATATACATGTATATAGAAAATAAATATTAAAACAAGAGGCAAGTTATAAATTTAAACTTCTAAAATGATGCAAAAATATGCTAATTAAATACAGCTGAAGATAAGTCTGGTGAATGTTAGAAAAAACTAAATTACACCATACCTTAGACAGAAATGTAGACTTTTTTAATCACATAAAATACGCCAAGTATACACGCAAGACCTTGTCTAGTGGAGATCCCATATCCTAAACAAATTGATGAAGTTGTAAGAATTTGTTTATCCTTGACATCTATAGTTTAGTAGTTAAAGGAGAAAGATCTGTATTTGAAACACTTTTCTACCTTTTTCAATAGGTATTTTATTTATACACTGAGTTTTAAATGGGTGGGCACATTTATCATGATCTTTGTTGTTAGGAAATAATGTTTAAAGATTTGACCAGAAATACTCTAGCACATGTTTTATTACTCCATGTATAAAACTTAAGACTTCAGTAAATTGTATTAATAGGCTCCACACTAGCTAGAATAGTCCTGGCTAAAAGTAAGAAAATCACTCATAAAATTAGCTAAAAATATAGAGAAAATCATTTCTCATATAAATGGAAGCAGGGTGGGCTTCAGGAATTTTGGGTTCAATATCGGTTGTTTCAAAGACTTCATCAAAAGTCAAAGCCTTTCAACTTCGTAGGTATGAGACTCAAACTGGCATTAACAAGGTAACTGCAGGACGTGGTGGAAAATTCAGGAAAAAAGGTGATGTCAATGTGATAGTATTAAGAGGTGGCATCTTTAAGAGCTGATTAGGCCATACAGGCTCCTCCCTCATGAATGGGATTAGGTGCCCTTATTAAAGGCCTTGAAGAAGGGAGTTTTTCCCTTTTGGCATTCTGCCTTTCACAAAGTGAGAACATGGCATTCCTCCCTTCCAGAAGATGCAGTCCTCACCAGCAACCAAACCTGCTGATGACTTGATCTTAGACTTTCCAGCCTCCAGAATTAGGAAAAAAAATAAATTTCTATTCTTTATAAATTATCTAGTCCATGGTATTTTGTTACAGCAGCACAAATGGACTAAGATACATGGCATCCAGAGAAAGAAATAGATTATCTTTCCTTAAACCACTTTCTTAGGAAGCAAAAGACTTACTCGGTGACCAAACAGTGAAAGGTTATGATGCATTAAAAGAATCTGTTTTTCTCTTCTGTGTAATTTATTTTATTTATTTATATATATTTTTTGAGACAGAGTCTCACTCTGTTGCCCTGGCTAGAGTGAGTGCCATGGCATCAGCCTAGCTCGCAACAACCTCAAACTCCTGGGCTCAAACGATCCTCCCTCCTTGGCCTCCCAGAGTGCTAGGATTACAGGCGTGAGCCACCGCGCCCGGCCTGTATAATTTATTTTTGCTGAGTGAAAAGGCATTCCTAACAGTGAGAGTTGGATGTTTTTCCAGGAAATAGGGAAGCAGTATGTTTCCTGTCATTGACAGTGTTAAAATTATCAATTTCAGGTACTATAGAGGAGATTCTAGAACTTGAGACAAATGTATCAATCTCCTTAGATTAGTTTGGCATACATTTTCATTTTTTTTTAATAAGCTAACACTTATCCAACAAATATTTATTGACTCTCCACTATGGGCCAACCACTAGAAAGACAGGATTATTCATCTGTAGGCACAAACTCAGAGAAGGCACTGGGGATACAGAACACGAGTAGATCAACTTCTGTTGCCACTCTTTAGAAGTTAAGGAGAGTCTGAAAGCAATTAAACAAAATGGCTCATTTACATTTTATTTCTAGAATAAAGCACAGTAAACAAACATTCTATAGAATATTCAAAATTATATTTTACAAAACCTGTGGTATGTCATTTTGTTAAACATACACTTTGGTGAAAACTTATACTATAATTATTATATTTATATTCATTAATACATTTTATATATGTTAATTATAATAAGTTTAGTACTGCATACAAATATCTAAAATTTAGATGCCAAATTAAGCTCACAATAATAAAAAGGATATTAAGAGAAATACGAAAGAAGATGCTGATGATAATACCAAGTTGCATCAGAGATAAGATCTGGGAAGATACAGTTGTTTTCCTTTAGGCACAACCCTTAAGTGGCAAGTGTCTTGAAAAAGGAAATGTCTTTATGTATCTTCATATGAAATAGATACTATCTATTAAAAACTATAAATTAACTTCAACATAGAGAATCTTAACATAATGATCAATAAATGTAATCTATAAAAATATCTCTTTAAAACTGAGGTCTTGATTTAAACATAATTTCAAAATGCAGGGTAAACATGAGCATGCCTAGTCAATAATTAAAAACAGAAATAATTGAATTAAGTGTTTATAGCATCATTCCTGCACACGATTAGCATTGCATTCTCTAATTGCAGTATATATCATACTACCCCCACCCCAACAAAAACTTGCTGGACATACACTTTTCTTGTCTTTCCTTATAATAATCCATTTTTTAGAAGGCCCTTCTAGCCCTTTTCTACCTTGTAAATTTTTACTAATTTAAAGCCTTGCTCATATTATCCCCTCTGTAAAGATTTCTATTGGGATTCAAATAAATTTTCTCCTTCCTCCAACATGTTCGTAAGTCTATGAATCACATCAAAATAAAGTTAACTGCTCACGGTCTGTTTTCTCTTCTACACTGTGATTTCCCTCGGGCAAAATCAAGAAGCAAGATTGCAATTATTTTTGCATTTTTTTAATCTTACAGAATACTTGGAAAAGGTGGTTGCTCAATAAATGCTCATTCAATAAATGAGGCATGAATTATTATGCAAACAGTCAAAGACATTATTTAAATTCTAGCTGAACAGAAAGAGATCACAGTTTTTAATAAATCATATAAATATGTATGGTAACATAACCAAAATAGAAGAGAAAATCCTCTACTAATGGCCATAGGGGGTAGCCAGTGTTTTAATGTCAAATATTTTTTATAGTAGTTTAGTCAGATGAATTAATGAAGATAGGAAATGGAATTAATGGTCATATATATTCTCTTAACAAATATTTATACATCCTGCTATGGTTTGAATATGTCCCCCAAAAAGCATATGTTAGAAACAATCTCCAATGGAACAGTGTTGGGAAGTGGGGGCTAACGGAAGGTTTTTAGGTCATGAAGGCTCCGCCCTCATGAATGGATTAATACCCATCATAGAAAGACTTGAAGCTGTAAATTCAATCTCTTGCTGTTTCTTGCCCTTTCTCTGCCCTTCTGCCATGGGATGACTAAGCAAGAAGACCCTTGCCAGATGTTGACCCCTTAATCTTGGACTACGCCATCCCCAGAATCATGAGCCAATAAATTTAGATTCATTATAAATTGGCTAGTCTGTGGTATTCTGTTATAGCAGCACAAAATAGACTAAAATCATCCTTATACTTATCATGCACAAATTGCCCTAAAGGCACGCATGGTTTATTTTGGAATGTAGAATTTCCTCCAGATAAGATGAGCTCTGCTATGCCCAGTGTCTTGGCTTAGACAGAATCTAGTCTCCCACTCTGTGATAGAGAAATTTAATCCACTTTCAAGTACTAGAAAATATGAGCTCTGAGTTTGTGGTCCAGCCCTCATTGCATCCTGTACCAGCCTGTGGAAGATTTATGGCAGTCTATTTCTCCTCAGCCACTCCTTCCCAAGTTCTGTACTCTGAAAAGAACTGAAGCTTCCTCCATCTGCACTGCATTTAGCCATAAAGGAATCTTTGTCATCAGATTTGTTAACCAATGCGTAACTCTAACTTTCTCTGTGTTTGTTCAAATAATATATTTTTCATCTGTAAACTATAAACAATAAACTCAAAATACAGTAAATGTATTATTAATGAGTCCAGATGAAATATTATCTCTTATTTTAGATGGATGGAATAAAATACATCTTGCATGAGAGGAATTAAAGGGTGCCTAATTATCTGCATTTATCTGTGTTAGTCTACATAGGAACTAAAGTTAGAACAAGTTTGTTATTTTGTTTTCAAAAAACTGAATATGCGCTCAACATAATTCACCATCTTTCGGATAAGATGTCTGCTTGTCAAAAACATGGGGAGAATTGAAAATTCACTTGTCCACCTGAAGAGAAATGATCAGTTAGACCTTTTCCCCCATAATGTGGGTGGAATTATTTTCTACACATTGGAAGGTGAAATTCAGGCTGACTGAAAATAATTGTCCCCTTCAAATAAAACGAAGAAAAATATCATAAAAGTTCTGAACTTTTCACTTCTACCTATGTGGGTCAGTTGTTAATAACCTCAATTAATTTAAAACATAATTATAAATATCTTTAAAAGCCATAGAAAAATTGCCTTCACAAATAGATATTTGAGACCACGTATCTCAAATTAAGGACAACTACCTGAAGTATTAACTCAGAAAGAAACTTATGTTTCTGAAGTTTGTAAAATATCTGGGAACTTGTGGAAATTTTATCCTTTATTTCTGACTCTTATGAATTACAGTGTTTGTTCTAACCATGTGGCTTATAGTTATACTATTTTAGTTCAATATCTAATATTTATTTAGCATTAAAATAATTATCTGTTACCATAAACGTAAGATCCTTATTCTTATCATATTGTTTATCTTGCATCCAAATATATGATCATATTGATTTTCTAAGACATGTACACTTTCAGAAGTTTATACCCCTATTGTTTAAACTGCTTAAATTAAATTTTAAAAAGAAAAGCCTGTAAATAAATTTTAAATTAAGTATAATATGACTACACAATACAGCAATGATCCAGATAAAATATATTGAACATTTGACTGGATGTCAAATTACCTAAGATTTATTCTGAATTTACTATTTGATTATCAATGGCTTCTGAGCCTATTATTATTTATACACACATACACCACACATATACATATACCATATGTATACATATATATACTTTTTCAAAACACCAAAAATAACTAAACATATAAACATACATGCTTGTGTGTTTGCATGTGTATATACTCTTGTTTTGAATCTGATACATAATTTCAAAATAATAATTTTATTTTTTCCAAAAGTTGAATTTTTCCAGAAATCTTTTATAAAGTAATTCATAATAGATACTTGAAGCACATAATCTTGATAAGAAAAGTAAAATCTTAGTTATTTTGATGTAAAATATAATATTTTAAGTATATATAGATCAGAGAATACTTTGTACTAATCAAGGAGAGTCAAAAATTGCTAACTTCTTTATTTATGCTAACCAAACTGTTCTGGGTCACCCTTGAAGTGAAACATGACTGGAAAATACTGAATAAGCCATAATATAAGTTTTTTTATGAAAGAACCCGGTAATATATGGGTTATCAAGATATTCTGTTCTGACAGACAGCTATGGGAAGAGGACTCTATAATAACAATGAACGCCATTGCTGAGCGGTACATCCATCCACTTTGGGTGATGAAACGTTCTGCAACTTTTTGAAGAAGTAGTTTTAGAAAGGAGTCAACGCAATCATCATACTCCAAGGTTGGGAGTAGGAATTACTGAAATCTCATCTCCAGGAAACCATAAACCATATTGATGTAAAGAACAGAATTCTACAGATGCGAAAATTCTCTGATCTTAATTAAATCAAGAACGTGAATAAAGGACAAAAAAAAGTAGTTTGTTCCACATTCCTCTTTGTCTACCTTAACCACTATATAGGCTTCTTTATTATTGATAATTCTATTTTTTTATTTCATAAAGGCTTAGTTCTAAATTGTAATGATAAATGTGCCTGTCTTTTTCTAATTTTTCAAATTCAGAATTATCCCATATCCCAACATCCTTTTTCTACAGCACACATGCTTTTGCTCTCTCTCTCTCACTTTCTCTAACTAAAGTATCAATTCAAATATAATTTTTAATCAAGACCTTCTTTGGCCATATGTAAAGTATCTCTTATCCTAGTAGTTACTTCCTATCTAGCATTCTACTTTAGTTTACACATGATAGCACTTACCACTATCTGATTAGTGACCAGCCTCTTTCATTAGAAGATAAGTTGATATCAGAGACCCTACAGTTTTGATTATCTGGTAGAAATGTATCTGACCCCTAGAAGAAGTTCAAACATATCTGTTGAATAGAGTTTTAAATGTCATTTACTACACATTTCAGTCTCTAAAGGCTAAAAGTAAATAATTACTTTGTAGAAAGTATAAAAATTAAAATTTGACATTAGAAACCTACTTATTTATAACGATAGTGTTTTGCTTTACTTTTATTTTCACACTTGTGGTTGATTAAATTGGAATTTCCAGAGGAAGCTTCTCTTTCAAGGTTAAAATATTTGATTAAAAAAATTGGAACTGTGTTTCTTTGGTCAAATAAAACTTGATCTTATATTTAATTTCTTTAAGATTAGACCCAACAACAAGAAATAGCCATGACTTTCAACTAAGATAACAAATTGAGAAAGGACAATTACTTAGAGGCCAACTGACATTATCAAAGAAATATAAAAATAAGGGACTATCTGAATCATCACTAAACTAAGAATACAACACCATCTACATCCCAGGTATTGTAAAGATGTCATGTGAAATATTGTACATATAAAATGAGGATAAATGAAGGCATAATTATGGGTACAGACACATTCCCCAACTGAGTATCTCACAGTAAATATAAATTTTCCAGAAAAGGCACCCTACTAATATTTTATGATTGATGTGAAACTAGGACTTTTAGAAAAAACAAGCCAGGGGACATACTTGGAGCCCATCATTTAAAATCTCTGTTTTGAATTATCAGCACTGAAAGCAACTGGTTGCAGAATCCTGGAATTAGCTGGCTATTCCAAACCCAGCAAGAGAACAAGGCTTCCCCTGAGCGTAACAGTTTCTCCCTTTTGAAGCAAATTGTGTCACCAGTTAGAAGCCTAGGAACAGTCCTATCTGGCAACTGAAGTGGAGATTGGGAAAGGGGACCAGCAGAGGTGGCCTCAAGCAAGGCTATTTAAGAAAAAATTTCCAACACTGCCTTTAGGAAAGTATATAAATAGATGGATAGCTCATTTTTCAACATAGAATGCATAAACAAGACATACACAAATAAACAATTCTAAAAGAAAGATTATAATGCACAAATAAACATTATTGAAATGTATTTACAGGGAAAAACACATCAAACCTAATTTGCTTTATATTTTGCCTATTTAAAAATAGCATAATGTTTATAAACAGAGAAAAATATAAAATAATAAAAAATGGACAAAGATAAAAAGTGAACTAAGTGTCAGGAAAAAATTAAGAAGGGAAACGATGAGTTAATGGAATACAATAAAGAATCTAAAAAAAAAAACAAAAAAAAAAAACATGATTTACCTTTTGTTCAGCACAGAAAACTAAAGTAAAAATCAGATTGGGACAAACTTGTAAAGCTCTCCCAGAATACAGAAAAAGAAGAAAGAGAGATGATAAATAGTAAGGGAGAAGATGAGCTATTGAAGGTAGAAAAAAAAGAGCTTATTTGATGATAATTTGTGTTTCTAAAGAAGAGACTAAAACAAAGAAAACATGAGTAGACATGAGCAAAAAATAGTTCCAAGAAGTGGGTAAAGGTCTGAATCTTGAAATGTATATCAGTAAAGGTTAATGATTTCCAGGTAAAGATGGAAAAGTGCAGCCAGTTCTAAGAATCTCCCTCTTCCAAGACTTATGCAAATGAAAAGGATCTGAAGATGCTGATGTTTTTAACATAGTTCCCAATGCTTTGCCCATCTCTCAGAAGCCGTGATTAGGCACATTCTGAGAAACTAATACTCCCAAATTTGAAGAGAAGTTGTAGTAAAGGACTACCATGAAGTTTTCCTTTCTCTTATTGGGAGAATTAGCGAGAGATGGAGGAGAAAGTAAAAGTGCAACTATAGAGAGACTAGTGAAAACCAAAGAAAAACCATACAATTCAGAACAGGTTTAGATAAGTGATCTGTTACAGTGCTTGTCAATGATTTAGGAAATCATACCAAACCCTTAGTGAGAGTGAAGTGAGTTAGAACTGAATTACTGCAAGTAACTCCACATATGGGTCATACTCAACCCAGTAAGTGTCAAGACTACAGAAAAGTGGACAAAACACAAAAGCCCACCATCAAACTGTATCTCACATGGTGAGAAAGGAATAATGGAGCATTCATCCACGATATTTTAGAATAAATGGCTGTAAACAGAATTATCCAAATTTAACAAAACCAAGAAAAAATAAATGACATCATTAAAATGTTAAATATGCAAACAAAGCCACTTATGAAAATATATTAAAATAGAGAGATAGAACCATTTAAAACTTGGATAAGACATAGTACAAAAATTAACAGAAAAATTATCTCAAAGGCTTTGTATTATAGAAATTAATAAAATAATGAATTAACTAAAATTAAACTTAGAAAAGACAGAGCAAAAGAATTGTATAAAAATTCAGACTACAGAGAAAAGGGTGCAAATTGACCAAAATAGCACCACAAAAGAAATAATAAATAAATTAAGGAATATAAGAGTCATGGTAGAAACAGAAATTGTACAACTGAAGGAAGGATTTTGGTAATCACAATAAATTTAAAAGTAATATGCAGAGATAAAAATAGAAGATGTGATGACAATAATAATACAGAATAGAAATAATGCTCTGAAATGAGAAAATTCAGCAAATGAGATGTAATATATTCAAATATATAACAAAATATTTGAAATGTTGCCAAATTTTGTGTAATGTCTAAAAGTCACATAGATAGTAGATGGGTAGATAGATTTTTACATAAAATAGCTAAGATATGGTCATAATTCCAAATTTAGGAAACCTAAGGTATATAAAAAAAGGATTCTTCAAATATTCTAATTGAAAAATAAATATTTTAAGGGTGAAAAATCAGGCTGTTCTCTAACATCTCCACAGCTTTATTCAATAACATGAAACATTGAAGGAACACCCTCAAACTTTTACAGAATAGAAAATAAAAATGGTGGTAGGCAGAATAACAGCCCCCGAAAGATGTCAATGCCCTATGAATCCCGTGAATGTGGCACCTTAAAGTAATGTTTAATGCCCAGAAAGTGTGAAGATGGTACCTAAAAAGCAGAAGACGTTTTGTAGAGGGAATCAAGGATTTTGAGATGGGGAGATTATCCTGGATTATCTGGATGGGACAGATCTAATCATATGAGTCCTTAACACATTGACTGCCACACTGGAAAGAAACTGTTTTTCCTTGAGGCCATGATGTTTTATTATGAAAATAGAATAAAAACTTCTAAAACAAACCATCTGTTTTCCCACAGAAATATTCTCTAGGTACTGACCTTCTCTCCTGCAAGCTTTCAGGCATTTTAAAATCCTCCCCATCATTCTTGCTTTAAAGCTACCATTAACCAACTCATATCGCTTCTGTCATCCTTTCTAATTTAATGAAAAAATTGTTATGTTTTATTGTTTTCTATGTGTGAGTTACATGCAATTAAATTGTCCGTATTAATTGCAACAGTAAGAACATAGACAAATAAGATTTTCATGAACCAACTGCAGGGTTTTATCCAGGGGGCCACCCATCGCATAACATGTATGCTACAACATGGCAGTGTGAGTTGCCTGTGCACCAGGCGTCTCGCAAGGTGAAGAGACATGTGATTTACATATGCTTCACGAGACCCTGGGCTCAAAACTATCATGAGTTAAGTACAACCTACATGCAGTTTATGTGTTAAAAGTGGAAGAGAAAGGTAAGAAGGATGAGTCAGAGAGATGGACTCAGAAGAAAGATTTGATGCTGCATTGCTGGTCTGGAGATACACGGTGCTCTAGCAAGGAAGACAGAGAAGGCTCGAGGAGCAAAGAGTGACCCCCAAACTGACGGCCATCAAGGAAACAGCCTCATGGAACTGAATTCTGCCAACACCAGAATAAACAAGGAACTGTAAAGGAATGCTGTCCTGCCTGCTCAGACCTTGAGATTTAGCCCCGTGAGGCCCTCACTTAGTGTCTGATTCATAGAACCATAAGATCATAAACTTGTGCTCTTTAAAACCACTAAATTAGTAGTAATTTGTCATAGCATGAATAGAAATCTAACATGTAATTGAAAGATATTATATACAGTCAAGCTGTGTCCAAGTATAAAGAAAATAGGCAGCCATATGACTGAAAGAATGATGGGGACACTTTCTTGGTGGTTCTAATGAGGTTGAATTAGAATTGCAGGCCCAACTGCTCTTCCTTCTTTTATTTTTAAATATCTAAGGAGGAATGAGACTTCCTAGTGCAGTGACTTGAGAGACAGCTAAATAATATAACTGAGAAAAAGAAATTAGGAGGAAAGAAAGAATGTTAAGAATTAGAATGCTATCTTTCTTACCTTTTTTTCCTCACAGGGAAGAAGGTTAACCATATTATATATATTTGGAAATTATGGTTTAAACATAAACATATACATACACACATATACATAATCTTTTAAAAATTTTAATTGATATATATTTGTACATATTTTGGGGTACATATTTGAATACTTGTATACAAAGTGTAATGATCAAATCAGGGTAATTAGGATATTTGTATCTTCAAACATTTATCCTTTCTTTGTGCTGGGAACACTTTTAGTTATTCTGAAATATACAATTAACTATTGTTAAGTATAATTTCACTACTCTGCTACCAAATACTGGTACTTATTCCTTCTGTCTAGTTGTATTTTCATACCCATTGACCCACCTCTCTTCTCCCCTACTTATCAAGAATGGGAAAAAGTACACCTACCTCTTTCAAGAGGGTTTCCATTGAGTTTCAGAGCTAGAACTAACATGTGTGAATCATTTAGCAAAATATCAATAGTTAATTGGAATGGTTCTCACTCTAAATACAACTGAAATTGTATTGGTTAAGTGTCCAATACCCTACTTCCAAAATCAACAGGAAAAATGGAAATCTCTTGGCACTTCCTGAAATTAATCACCTTACAATCTTCTGAAATGTCCTGCATTTCTCTTGGAATGTTCCTAAATGATGGATGTTTGAGAATGGCAGCAGGCAAATCTATCCTAAGCAGGACAGCAACAAGGATTTTGGTTATTGTTCATTTAATCTCGGTATTTTGGTCAAACAAAATTATTTGTCTAATGCCCTGTTATCTTCTTGGTCAAGAATATAATGAAATTGGGATTAATCTGGCATTACTCCAACATAATTTTGCTGATATTGGAATTCAGAAGAAGAGAACTCTTTCAGAAAACCATATTTTTTCCTATTTTCTTTTTAACTTATGGGCAAGTTCTGCACAGAAACTGAAGAAATAGTGAGCACTCATTGCTTGGGCCTCAAATTGAACACATATACATAAACTGTTGTTCTTATCTGTCACATCTAATTGAACATGCTATATTAACACATCTGACATAATAGCACACAGCGTATTACCGTTCATTATTTAATTTGGCCTTTGTTCTACCATAGGCTTATTTAGAGACAAGAGAGAGGAAAAGATGTCATAGCCAGTGTGATGAGCCAAGGCACCCTTGAGCATTTGAGACAAGATTTGAGCTAGGTCTTAAAAAATGGTAAGATCCATGGACATACAAATGAGACTCTAGGGATTTCAGAGCAAAGGAAACTATGTTTATAAACCTCTAGAGGCAGAATAGGCATGCTGACTTTGTGGAATGGCACAAAAAAGCAGAGGAAAATTATATTGCCAATATAGGGAATGGACTGCTTGGGGAAAACAGAAATTAACATAGTATGAAATAGAAACTACTAAATAAAAAAATTTAGTAGGACATGACAACTGAAAATGGTACTTAAGAAAAATTACTAACGAAATGGTGTTTGAGGAGAGAAATAGTACATGGTGCATACTGAGATCATTGCAGTCAAATCTGAGGTATTATGTAACAGAAAGGAAGAGTTAGTGATATGTATTTTATTTCAAGAGATGCATTTTGTATATGTGGAGCAAAAGCAAGAGATGTTATTTATTTATGTATTGAGTCATGTTTTTAGTCATTCCATACTAGGGTACACTGTCACATAATATTTCAAAACACATTAGTGCTAAAGGTAGCAGTTTGGACCAAACCAAATAAGTCAGAGATAATTTTATTGAATTAAAAGTCATTCAAAGCCATGTCTCTTGGTGAATTCATGTGTAAGGATTAGCTGGATGAGAAAATGAAGAGTGATCAAGGCAGTGACAGAGCAGAAGCCAGGTATGTTTTGACATAATTGTACAAACCCTAGGTGTGGTCTACCTCTCACTGTTTCAGTATGATTTTGCCTAATGCATTTTGATCCCTGAAGACTACTAAAAGTCATATTTAATTTACATTAAAATTAAATTTGTGGTTAGTCTATATGCGTAAGCTAAAGATAACGTAACTTTTTAATTTGCATTTTATGTCTGTCCTTGACCTTCTGTTTGTCTTGTCTATTTTCCCTTCAGAGAGCTCATTCATTTTCATGAATTTGTTCATTACTTCTTTGCTGGAAAATTAGACTGTCCTATGTGTTACTCTAACAGTGTATTCACAACTTTTTTGGTGGAGGGAAAGGAGAAGCAGAGATATTTTTCTAAGTAGAATTTTGCATGGAAGCCAATATATTTTCCTGAAGTTTCAAATCCCTATTCTTTATTTATTAAAATCTTATTTTCAAATTTCCACAGGGTTTATATCTTGGGGTTACCTGTGTGTGTGTGTGTGTGTGTGTGTGTGTGTGTGTGTGTGTGTGTGTGTGTGTGTTTGTAGGTGAGTTGCAGGATTACATTTGGAAGCATTAGTCTGTTTGTTTTCTGTTTACTTTACTGCTTTCTCATCCATCCCCCTGAGGGTATCCTCTGCCTACATAAAAACAGAAAGGAAAACAGAACAAAACAAAATAAAACAAAAAACCTTCAAAGAAACCTCTTGCCTGAGTGCAGGTCAAAGATTACCTGGATGGCTGCTTACAGAGCCAGTTGTTCTGTTACCAAAGAATCAATAGCAATTAGGAGGGGAGCAGAAAAGAGAGGTGGTATACACAGGTATTAGAATGAGTTAGAAAATAAATACAGACAAGACACATCAATGAATGGATGGTAAGAAGCAATATCTGATGTAAAGACAAGAAATATGAACGAAAGAGACTCATAATATAGACCTCTAGAGGCAGAATAGGCATGCTGACTTTGTGGAATGGCTCAAAAAAGCAGAGGAAAATTATGTTGCCAATATAGGGAATGGATTGCTTAGGGAAAACAGAAATTAACATAGTATGAAATAGAAACTACTAAATAAAAAAATTTAGTAGGACCTGACAACTGAAAATGGTACTTAAGAAAAATTACTAATGAAATAGTGTTTGAAGAGAGAAATAGTACACGGTGCATAGTGAGACCACTGCAGTCAAATCTGAGGTATTATGTAACAGAAAGGAAGAGCCTTCAATAACTCATTCCTTGTGGGCAATCCACTATCCATCAGTTATGATATTTAAAGTCCCCCTGAATAGATATTGTGGACTTCAACACCCGTATAGAGACGGAGATATAAAAGGAAATCTTGTCCCCCAAACAAGGTGGTAATATCCAGAAGCATTTGACAATCTCACCATGAGCCAGAGCAGGTATGGGAATACCACCACTGTTGCATAGAGTTACTAGAAAGACTGCACTGTATTTTCCTTTCAGATGTCTTTAAGATTTACTTAACTGATCTTTGACTTTACTAATCCATTCTGTATGCATATTCATGCTGTGGAAATAAACACATCTTTCAACTTGTTTTTCTTCTTTGAACTTATAGTAACTACCTAGTATTAGACAGAAAACTTCACATATATGATGACATTCAAAGTCTTCCATATTGCGATTTCATTCATTTTCCAGTATTTCACAAGATGAATTAATTCATTTTAATCTAGCAATTTACCTAAAAGAACTACTACCTCCAAATTAATTTTTCCACATTACGTCAATTTATACCAATACATACTCCTACTTTCTTTCAGCTCTGATCTACTATAAAATGCTCAATTCCCATGAAATCTATATTCAAATAAACTATGATTGCTTTACATAATCTAGAACTTGAGTACTATGTATTATTTATTATTTTCCAGATATGTGAGTCTACACTAGATTATTACAACTATAAGTTTGTAAATTCCTACTATAATTTTTCTAACATTTTATCCATTTTACCATTAAACAAATATCCTTTGAGGGCTTGCCCTGTGTCAGGTATTATTCCCTGTCCTGGAAATATAAAAAGCAAGAAATATAAAGAACAAAGAAGGTGCCTGCCTTCATTGGACTTATCCTCCAGCAGTAACATTGGATACTTATTCTTCTGCCAATCTTATCAGTGTCAAACTGCTGAATATTATTAGAAAAATTCACAAAATATTAATTTTTTCTATTCCTGGGCTTACCTGCCCCATATAAAAACTTGCAAATCATACTAATCTTTTCAAACACATCTCAAGTGATACATTTTCCCAAAATTGCTTCTGACACCTCTCTTCTAGATGCACTGCCACTCAACTCTAAAGCCTCATAATATTTTGTCTTATTAAACTCTCTCATAAATGATTAGGTGTATATTTATTGTAGTCTCTTCCTCATTTTTGACTATATTTCAGAGTACTGATGTCCTACTAATCTTTATGTTTCCTTTTTATCCAGCCCAATGTCTTATAGAACTTAGGTAACTAAATATATATTTCATCATTCAGTTTGTCCTTCATTTATTCATTTCATCCAAGTATTTTCCCAGGTATGTGTCTGTTGCTATTGAAATTTTTATGCTTCTTGGTGTCAATGTTAATATAATCTGTAATCATAAATCAAGTAACTCATTCATGTCCTCACTATAATCAAACCACAGAAATATAGGAGGGAAAAGAACACTTTAATTCTTCCGCAATAATCAGATTCACAAACTCTTTGTAGGCAGGCAATTATGACATACTCTTTTATTTGATTATAATTTTGCTTATTTTACTCTTGACAACAATGGAACGTGTTCAAATAGTGTTTTTGAATTTACCAAAGATAACCAGCTTCTCGTTTATATTAAAATTGGTCAATATAATTTGACCAATACTATCTACTTCTTTAACTCTTTAGGGGAACAAAATTATGTCAATGTGGCACATAGAAATGAATGAAAAAATTGAGTCATGTTCATATAAAGAATGGCTGATGATAGAGCATTTTCAGAAAAAGCAACCCCCGGTAACTTCAGTTGGATGAGAAAAACTCAGGAAGTCATTGGCTACTTTGTCCTCTATCAGCCTAAAGCACTCCAATTCTCACCTTTCTCTTGGAAAAAAAGACAGAAATGCTCAAGATGGCCATAAAATAATTTTTCTCCAGTAAAACTCATTAAAACATGTGTGAAACTTTTCCAGACAGATAACTTTTATATTGTTGCATCAAATGATGTATTTAATATCTGCAAAGTACTTTGTGAACACTTTGTCCACAAATTCTACCACCCTCTGTTTACTATTACTAAGTGCAGAGAGGCATCTGCTCCTTGTAGCTGGCTGAAATTAAGCAAAAGAGGGTTTTTTTGTTTTTGTTTTTTTGAAACAGGATCTGTTCTGTCGCCCAGGCTAGAGTGCAGTGGCCTCATCATAGCTCACTGTAACCTCTAACTTCCAAGTTCAAGCCGAGCCTCCTGCCTTAGCCTCCCGAGTAGATGGGACTATAGGCATTCACCACCATATCTGGCTAATTTTCTGGTTTTTGTAGAGATGGGGGTGGCGGGGGTTCACTCTTGTTCAGGCTGGCCTTGAACTCCTGACCTCAAGGGGTCCTCCTGCCTCAGCCTACCTGAGTGCTAGGATTACAGGTATGAGCTATTATACCCGGCTTGCAAAAGCGATTTTATCGTGCTCAATTACAGATAATCATTTTCACTCCTTATAAAGAGGGTTTATCAGATGCAGTCTCTTCTCCTTAGAAGGAGACACCTGCCTGTGAGCAAAACCCTGTGTCTAGCAGCCCCCAAAGAGAAGTGCTTCAAAGATAGTCAGGCATATGAAAAATAAAAGAAATTTCACAGACTCTTAACAAACCCCATAAAGTAGAATCTGAATGGTGTGTACTATTGTTTTAAGTAGAGATAAAAGAGTAAAAAAAAAAAAATCCTTTTATTCGGCTTTTAAGACTATGGGTAATGAAAATTTTAATTTCATTTATTCATTTTGTCAGAACTGATATTGGGCCTACTCTAAAGGAGGCAGTCAACCCTAATTTTGGCAAGCACATAATTAAAAATAAGGTTATGAAAAGACAGAAAATAATTTACATTAAATGATACAGATCTGAGAAAATTTCCAGACTGCTGACTGCACTGGAGTTGCAGGCTCAGCAACATTTTATAATAAGTAGCTCCCATACCATATAAACCGAATCACTTTACAAAAGGCAGATGAGGAATTTGAAACCACTTTGGATTTGACATTTTCGTTAAAATTTAATTGAAAAAGTTATAGAAGTGAAGATAATGTGAGGAAGCAGTGCATAAAGTCATCTCTTTCTTACAATTTTATCACATGGCCTCATCACCTTCCTAAAACACCATATCACTCTGATTTCTCAAGGTCTTATATGTCTAGAAAAATATAGATCACATCTCAATACATTATTAATTTAAAGTAATGAGGTTGAAAGCAAAGAGAAATGACTCTTTTAAGGTTACAAATTCATCTATATTCATTGTTGTTCTTGTTAGTAAAAACATGACAGCTTGTAGCATTTTTTTTTACCCCATTTACTTATCTAGACAGTCTCATGCTTCAGTTGAATATTTAAGATTAATTAGAAATGGTTTAGTAAATTACATGAAAGAACAAAATGTTATATGATAAATATTCATCAAAAGTGTCAAGCTCTGTTGTTTTTAAACTTGGGAAAGCTAGTGCATTATTAGTATAGTTCAAATACTCGAACTATTTTCTTACGTGTGCATATCAAGGATTCACTTACATGTAATAAAAGGAAATAGATATAAGTCCAAGAAAATTTGATACTAAACATTATTAAAATTGTCTTTGAATTAAAATATCAGAACTATAGCAAAGCATATTCATTACATTGAATCTTAGTAATAAAATATTGTGAATACTTTATAACTGTTACTTAAATGTAAAGAATTAAATCAGTTTGCATTAACTACATCAGATTATATAGTAAACCCATATTAGGTTCTGTATTTCAGATTTTCTTATAAAAATATCATTCCTGCTTTAGAAGAAATCACAGAGAATAGGGAAGAGTGATAAATGACAAATTAAATGCATGGAAAATATAATATTGGTTGCTATACAATGTCCTTTGGGAATAAAGGGGTGAAAAGTGGCTAGCACTAAAGTTCGGAGAGATGCAAGGATGCTTTAAGAGGTTTGGATAGAGAAGCATCCATGGAGAATGACACAGGGAAATTGAACCATAGGTCACAATTTTTAGCATTTAGTTCTCCCACCTTCCAAATAAAGAAATGCTTTCCTTCTCATTTTTTAATGGAATCTCTTGTAAACCAGCATTTTTCTTAAGTTTTAGAATGTACAATTCTATATTTAAATGCCATCATAATTTCAGTTATCAGAGAAATATAGTAGGAAACTTATCTTCCCTAGATATTAGAAACATAAATTTGGGCAAGATTTAAATTAGTAAATAAGTATCTTTTTTGTGCTATTAATTGGAAAAGTGGTAACCAAAAGCTAAACCTTCATCTTACAAGTAATGACTTATCAACATTATGCAGGGGTATTGTTTAAATATGAATTATTTTACATATTAGCTGAAGAAAGATACCCTAAATCAGCAGGTAGTCATGATCACTAGCCCTCTGAATGCCCTGACACTTCTTGTATGTTTAAGAGGGAGAGAATCATGAAAAAAGCATAAATCACTCTTTCACAACCAATGGAAACCATAAAAGCATAAAATAAAGAAACACATGGTTCAATGCATTAAACATTAACCTGAGTTCTGTTCAATGGAAATAATTACCCAAGGCCAAACAATACTTTATATTTATTTATAAATAAAATTCTAAATTGAGAGGTAAAGAACAGTGATGATATATGTAAATAACTGTTCAAACTTTGTTCTAGTAGAAGAAGCATCAGAAATATCTGCTACCCCTCCCCTTGTGGGAATTATACATTCCTTCCCAGTTGATGTCGGGCTTGCTTGGCTCTATGATTTTTGATGCACCCCCTGTGGAAAGGTTATATATATGCACTAGTTACATTAGGAATAGCCACATGACTTGCCTTGGCCAATAAAAGGTGTCACCTCTGTGAATATTAGGAACTAGTGGGGATTTTTTAATGATGTCATTTCCTTCTGCCGTAAGAAACAACTTGTCCCAAATAAGGACTGTTTCTTCAGACAACAGAAGGAGTATAGACAAAGTAGAATAGAACCACATTTGATGCACGCCAGACATGAAATATATATACGTTTTGTTGTAATACAGCACATTGTCACATTGTGACTGTTTCTTATTATAAAACATTGCTTAAGTTCACATATATTTGATATTTATCTATTGGGTATAAGGAAAGACCACCTACAAAAACAAAAATTAAAATAAAAAACAAAAAACAAAAAAAATCCCCTTTCCTTTCATTCTTAAGGAGCAATTATCAGAGGATAAAGTTACTGTCTTCAAAGAGAAAACTGCAGGAGAAAAAGGAAAATTTATTTTTAGGAGAAAAAAAAGAACACACACACACACACACACACACACACACACACACACACACCACTAGTATATGTGTAACATCTGTATTTGAAGTAAAGGGAACATCTAAAGAGTCTCAAATTATCTGAAGCAGGGGTGCCCAATCTATGGTGAGTTGTATAATTATTTCATTACATATTACAATGTAATAATAATAGAAATAAAGTGTACAATAAATGTAATGCACTTGAATCATCTTGAAACTATCCCCTCTGCCCACGCCCCATCAGTGGAAAAATAAATAGTCTTCCATGAAAATGGTTCCTGGTGCCAAAAGGTTGGGGACCACTGATCTAAAGTAACATTATTTAAGGTGTAATCTTCAAACGGGCCAGATCAGTATCAGTTGGGAGCTTGTGAGAAATGCAAATTCTCGACCCTGAGTGAAACCTATGGTATTGGAATCTCTGTGGATAGAGTTAGGAATCTGGGTTTCAATAAGCTCTCCAAGTAATTTTGAGGCAAGCTAAAGTTTGAGAAACATTGTTCTAAAGCATATTGGTCTCAAAAGACTCAACTAAATAAGTTATGTATACCCAGCCCATTCTAAGAATTACCCTTTTTACTTTTCAACATATCCTTGTTCATTAGTCTGATTTTTAACATTTTATTGATTTATACTATTATATTTTTATTTTAATATAAATGCCTCTGTACTTAGAGTATTGATTTTATCTTCCAATTCTTGTATTTTTCCAATTTTGGCACAGCTTTTATTCACTTCAGAACAGGGTATTCCTTCTATATATGAGGTAAAAAACAGTATCTTGCAGATTATAAATAGAAGTTTTCATTCTTCTGATTATTTTCATTCATCGTGATTCTGTTTTGCTATTCAATAGTTTATTTAACAAATAGCTTTAAGCACCTACTACATGCAAGACGTGCTGCCCCAATTGCTGAAAAACAACGTAAGACTGAGACCTTCCCTTCATTTACCCACTCATTTCCTCGTTCTTAGTGAGAGTGACTTTCCAGGGCAAGTACAAATGATCAGAATAAATTTTCAAATGAAACTCTTAGTCCTGTGGTCACCAAGTCTTTCATTTTTTACGTTGTTTGTATCTTCGAATGACCCAAGCTGCTGTTCAGCTTGTGAGCTGCAAAATAAATTCTACCATAGCACTTAAGAATTGTGGCTTTCATATACAACAGGGCCATTGAGGTATTAGGCTTCTTTGTGTATGCCACTTTTCCAAACACAGCACGGAAAGTACACTTCAGTCACACAGACTCTACCTTTAGACAACATGAAAGTGTAAATAAAGTGAGAAAAACGACTGTTGAGCTACATTTTTTTTTTTAGAAAAAAAGCAATATCGTAGTTATTCATAATTATGGGAGCTGTATTCATAACAAAATTAATTTAAGATTATTGTTATTCCTGCTATAACTTAATAACTGCATGGAGAAAAACTAAAGGGCTGAGAAAGAACATGAGTAGAGAGAACTCTTTCATTCATTCATTTATTCATTCACTGAACACCTACTATCAATTATCAGCTATGTGGCAGGTACTACTCTACGTAATGAGATAACATCTTGATCAAAACAGACAGATAGTGCAGATGTCTTTTTATGGAATGTCTTTTGTTATTTGGGGTAGATGCCCAGTAATGGGATTGATAAATCAAATGGTAGTTCTACTTTTAGCTCTTTGAGGTATCTCCATATTGCTTTCCACAGAGTTTGCACTAGTTTGCAGTCCCACCAGCAGCATATGAGTGTTCCCATCTCTGCATCCAAGCCAACATTTATTGTTTTGGGATATTTTGATAAAGAACATTCTCACTGGAGATGAGTGATATCTCATTGTGGTTTTGACTTGCATTTCCCTGATGATTAGAGATGTTGAACATGTTTTCATATGTTTATTGGCCATTATTCTGTCTTCTTCAGAAAAGTTCTGTTCATGTCCTTTGCCCACATTTTGACGGGGTTGTTTGATTTTTTTCTTGCTGGTTTTCCTGAGTTCTATATAGATTGTAGTTATCAGCCCTTTATTGAACATGTAACATGTGAATATTTTCTCCCATACTATAGGCTATCTGTTTCGTCCCATGATAGTTTATTTGGCTATGTAGCAGGTTTTTAATTTGATTAGGTCCCATTTATTTATTTTTGTTGTTTCTGTGATTGCCTTTGGGGTCTTCTTCATAAATTCTTTGCCTAAGCCAACATCTACAAGAGTTTTCACCACATTTTCTTCTAGAATTCTTACAGTTTCACACCTTACGTTTAAGTCTATTATCCACTGTGAGTTGATTTTTGTGACAGGTGAAAGGCGCAGATCCTGTTTCAGTCTTCTACATGTGGCTATCCAGTTTTCCCAGCACCATTTATTGAATAAGGATTCTTTTCCCAGTGTATGTTTTTGTCTTCTTTGTGAAAGATTAGATGGCTATATGAGGATGGTTTTATATCTAGGTTCTCAGTTCTATTGCATTGGTCTATGTCTCTGTTCTTGTGCCAGTACCATGCAGGACAATTCATAATTGCAAAGATGTGGAAACAGCCCAAGTGCCCATCCATATATGAGTGGATTAATAAAATTTGGTATATGTATACCATGGAGTTCTACTCAGCCACAAAAAACAATGGTCATCTAGCACCTCTTGCATTATCCTGGATAGAGCTGGAACCCATTTTACTAAGTGAAGTATCAAAACAATGGAAAAACAAGCACCACATGTACTCACCATCAAATTAGTACTAACTGATCAACACTTAAGTGCACATATAGTAATAACTCATCGGGTGTCGGGCAGATGGGAAGGGGGAGGCAGGGATGGGTGTATTCACACCTAATGGGTGCAGTGAGTACTGTCTGAGGGATGGATATGCTTGAAGCTCCGACTCAGGTGGGGAAAAGGCAATATACATTACCTAAACATTTGTACCCCCATAATATGCTGAAATAAAAAAATTAAAAAAACAAATAGATATGGTATCTGTAGAGTTTAGTCAACCTATGAAAGTGTTCTCATAATTTAAAAATTTATTTGCAATAAAAATAATAAAATTACTTAAAAAATATTGAATAAGGAGAATGTTAATATTTCTGTATCTTAACTAAATAATAACATGAATTGTATAACTATTTTCCAACTAGCAGAAAATCTATTAACATATCCACATCTTTGGCAATTTTGTAAATGCAAGTAAAATTATTTAGCTTTGAAACACAATAAAAAAAAAAACTCATTTCAGTGGTCTTTTGAAAATATATCTTGCAATTGTTGGTCTACTTCCCAACATGGTTTCAGATATAGCTGTTTACCTGGTAAGTTTGAAAAGGAAAATATTTGGTTACACTATTCTACTCAATGTGGCATGCTTAAAAAGGAACAATATATCCATCCAAGTATATTTATTAAAACTATTCTCCAATGCATGTGATATATAGTTTAACATACAGAGAAAATATACATTGCAGTTAATAGTCAGATCTCAGGGTCAGAAGTCCTGAGTTTAAATCTCAACTTAGCCATTTACAAGATCTGCAACTTTGGTCAACTTTATTAATTGTTAGCGTTTTAGTTGCCTTAATATAAAATGAGAATGATAATTTTATCTAATTAAATGTTTTAATATGATAACAAAATACCTTGCATATTGAATACTCAATTCATTTTAGAAATTATTAACATTCCTTATAATAAATTTGTGTGAAAATGCAAAAAAACAAAGCAAAACATTGTCCTAGGAGCTTTACTTGCTTGTATTTCTCCCAAAGCTATATTGTCATATCCTCTACATTTAGTCTGCTCTGTTTTTTTGTTTGTTTGTTTGTTTTTTTTTTTTTTTTTGCTTTACTTGAAACCCTTCATAATCTCTTCTTTTAGATATTATCAAAAGGAATCACTGGCAGTTCTTAGGTAGGCAGTCAGAAAATCCTACAGCATCCAAAGTATATCCTACTTTTCAAGAATTTTCCATATTGCAAATTCATCATGGTGAAGGAATTATTCAATTCACTCTGGTAGTTGTTAACATTTGTAATATTGGCAAAATTTAATGTATGGATAATAAGCAATGTTTCCAATGATAATATGAAGTGTTTTATCCTGTAATTTTGCTTCATAACTTTTACCCTAAGAAAAGCTATAACACTAGAGCTTTACGCAAGGCAACCCTTTATTGTTAATTGTGTACAATGTTGCATATATTTATGGTAATCATGCATCTTAGTTTGCTTAAAATCATCTGAATTTACCCCTTTACTTATTGATACAATCTCATTTTCCAATATTGTGATTTGGGCAATAAATGTATGGTCACCCTATATATATTTAATAATGCAATGATTATAATAATATATTAAATACTACAAACAGAACAGTTTGAGAAATAACTATCTTTCTTACAGCTCAATTGTATTCCGGAGGCAAGTAATATTAAGTGGAAATGTTATCATAAAGAAAGTAAAGACATAGATTTACTCTTTAATGTAGAAGCATTTAAATCAGAGAATTAGATTCACAAAACTTTGTTGTGACTGCATTAAAGTTTTTGGAACACAGTAAACAGTAGCAATACCATTTTTATGTTGGTTTCTTTGTTTTAAAATCTTTATTATTTAAATAATTTAATGCATTTACTTACATTATACAAGGTACATAATAATATGAAAAGATTCTAAAATGTAAAGTAAATCTCTCCTATCCCTGAATTCCACTTGCCGTGGCTCCTTCTTCAGACCTAACTATTCTTAGCAATTTCTACTTATTTCTCATTTTCAAATGTGTGGGGTTATTATTTGAGTTTCACTTTATCTAGAAATCAAATCATAGACTTTTAGAGCATATGGAAATTATAAATCACTGACTCCAACCCTCTTCTTTGACAGAGGAATATATGTCATAGAAATATTAAATGATTTGCCCAAAGTCAGATAATGACACAGCTCAGATTTTTCCTGGAAATTTATTCAGCTGTCTCCTAAGTGTGATCACTTAGCAATACTAAAGAGTTAAGCATATGAACACACAGCCAGAATACTTGAGTTCTCATGCCCATTTGGCTTCTTATTATCTTTCTGGCCTTGGGGAAATAGACATGGCTTCACTCAGCCTGGCCTGCTTCAGAAATTTATACTTATACATAGGGTGGATCAAATGGAAAAATAAATGTGAGGATAGTGTAAAAGAATAATGACTGTAAAAAACTGTGAAAAAAAAGGGAAATAAAGTCACTCTGAAAACAGTTGTATTTAAAAAGTATGTTGAAGATACATTATACGAGGTATCCAAAGGTAAAGTTCTTAGTGGCTCATCAAAAATAATATTTAGACTATTTAATTATAGTAAAATTTCATAAATCCCAGAAAATAGCACAACTCTTCCAATGTTGTCAAAATTGCAAGTGACTATGGAAGCATTAACTTTAATAGAAAGCATAGTGTTCTCAGACTGAACACTGAACTGAAAAATTATGAAATTTGACATGCAGGAGCAAAGATGTAAGTTGAATTTTTAGAGAGGGGTCTGTATATAAATTTTGGCATTGTTTAAGTATAAGCTACCAAGTTGGTGGGAAATACAAGGAGCCTCATCTCTAACAGCACATGATGGGAGCCTAACGTTTAAACAGCAGTCACTAAAGGGCATTATAATCCTATTGTAAGTGGCTGAAAAATTTCAAACCTTTCAGAGCCTTATAACCTACAGGATAAAAAAAAAATCTTTTCTACATGACTTTTTAGCCAAGACCTCGTATTTGACTGTCAGCCTAATTAGATACTACTATAGAAGTTTATCTGATAGATATCTCAATACAAAGCAGTGCTCTGAAGGTCTAGAAGGGTTGCAAGTCTCAATTTCATAGCATTTCATTTCCAATTCCTCTTGTATAAAAGCATGCTACCCTAGTACTGACAGAAATAGAGCTACATTAAGATGGTGCATGAGTAGGATTCAAATAAACTCTCCGATAGGAGAAATCACCATCTGTTTTGAAGTATTTGTGGAAGGTATTTGACTTCAGCATTTACATAAGGTAACTGACAAAAATGTTTTTGTTAAGAGAAGAGAAATGCTGCAATCCTGTGCATGTATATTCACAGAAACTACATTACACATACTGAAAGTGCTAAGTTCTAACATGGTGAGGCAATAGACTTGATCCCATTGACTTTATATTGTTTGAATTTGAATTTTGGTTGATTTCTATTCACTGTTTGATCATTTGACAGGGTTTTGGTTACTCTGAGCCTCAGTTACTTTATGTGCAAGTACAGGTGATAATGGTACAAACACCTCTCACAGTTGATGAGAGCTAATTAAGAAAACACATGCAAAGTGATCAGCACATAGCGCTAAGGATATGTAAACTACTATGATGATGTTTGACAATTTCAAGTAAAAGGAAGAATCATTGCTTCTCTCTGGAAGTTCTTTGTTTCCTGATTGACCAAGATGCATTTTATTCCCTTTCTGGTCTTTGGAGAAAAGGGGAGAAAACTAAACACTATCATCAGTGAGAGGGGAAATACTTCTAATGGTTGATGAACACTAGCACTAGCCCAGCTGATTGGAGATGTATGTTAGGGGTAGTAAGTCAGCTCAACAATGAGTACTTGCAGCAGGACCAAACACTAGATGACATGACTCACTGGATCATGGAGCAAGTTTATCCAAGAGTGTTCCTTGCCATCTGAAAGGAAAACTACACTACCTTTTCTATATATTCATCTGCTTATCACTAGTACACATTTTGATAGAATACAGTCTTTTTCTTTCATGAAAGAATGGCTCACAAATAAAATGTAGGGGGGTAAATATATGTTTTGTTTTGATAGTGTCACTAGAGAAAACCATTTCTAACTCAAAGGTTAGTAAAATATTATATAACTTGAACATGTATCTTTCATTCACACCCAGATAAATTCATCAGCTCCCTTTTCCATTTCTCTCCATCTCCCTAGACCAAGGCACCACCTTTCAAAATCCTCGTAAATGTTTCTACTCTAGCTGGTTTACAATCTAAATTCCACATGTTAGTCACAGCATTCTTTTTGCAATGTAAATCACATTATGTTATTCTCATGCTTCAGCCCTCTATTGGCTTTCCACTCTAATCGGAAAAGAAAAAATTAAACAACAAACCCAAACATTCAAACTGATTAATTTCAAAACTTCATGGGTACCGATCCTTTCTATCTCGTCTCAAACCATTTTGTCTTTCCAGTTTATTATAATCCACTATGATAATTATGATCCAGCCAAACAGGTCTTTCCATTCCTCAGAATAGCTTACAAGCTTTTGTACCTTTTTAAATTCTCTGTGCATGAAAATCTGCTCCCCCAAATTCTCATGATTTACTCTTTTTCATCACTTAGCAGTTTAACTATATGCTCCTAATAGAAATCCTTCCTGACTTCATAATCTAATTTTTCATTTTTCTTCCACCCCAATTAGATGTTTTCTTTTTTCTTCATTGTTTTTATCACTATGCGAAATTATTATATTTATACAAGAACTTCTTTAGCATCTTTTTCTTTCTATTGTTCATCACAGTATCCCCCATACTTGATCACAATTGCTTAGTAAGGCTCAGTTAATATATTAGTGAATGGATAAATAAACAAATAGTTCTGAAAGAAATAAACAAAAAGACAAGTAGATTTTATCTTGTTGGCTGCCTGTGTTATCATCAAACAAGGGCCTGCACTGTTGAGAGCTCTGGTTCTAACCAAAGTCCTGGATCACTTTTTTATTATTTCTTCTCTAATTTATCATTTTGTCTTTAGTCTTTGAGCTGTTTCTTTTCCTTAGTGATTGTAATTACCTTTCCATTATTCTGTATTTTGGTATTCCATGAAATTGTTAAGAAAAGAAACCCCAAAAAACAAAACAAACCAACAAAGAAAAATTCTAGTGTTTGTTTTCTTGTAATACTACTATTTGGGGATAGATCTGAATTTTATCATTATTTTCATTTCTGTTTTTCAAGTTATTAATAAAGTTGAGCAATTTTTCTTACATTTCTCAGGAATTTGTTTTTACCTGAGGGAAAATTTGAGCCCTGATTTTCTTTCACAAGAAAGGTATACCCTAAAAGTTGTTGTGGGAAACTTTAAGACTAAAATATAGAAAGTATGGTATAGAGGTTCTCAGGCCTGAGGCCCGGGCTTCTCTTCCTAACCACTTCCTCCATCTTGAGTGCTAGATTCTGTTTCTTTTACTCTCCCCTTTTCTCCAGGGCATGAGCCATTGACATAAAGCCTTGTCCTACCTCCTTAGGCTAATTTACTTTTAACTCTCCCTTTCTTTTCCAATCCTTCTACTGGAGACACTTGAGCCAAAAGAAACTAAAATTACATTCACTGTATTCAACTTATATTCCCTTATTATTTTTACTATTTTATTCTTATTTTTATCCAATTTTAAAAATGAGCTTTCATTTGTTAAGATTTACATATTTTTTAACTTATCCATAAATGCTTGTACTTTATCTTTTAAAGATCATATTATTAAGTTTTAAATGTTTTGTTTTATTGCCTCAGGCCTTATATCTCCTTTATCTTAGCTATATCTTTATTTTTAATATTTCATATTCTAGACATTTTATAATATTTTATTCATTCAAATGTCTTCATAATTATAAAAAACATTTAGGATTACGCCAGATACAGAGTAAGCACTGCATATCCATTCAAATGTATCTGGGTATAATATTGTTTCTTTAAACAATAACTTTCTCTTATACTATTTTGTCCTATTTAGTCTATTTTAAATTCCAAACATGTACTTATCACTCTCCCCTCCTTGTTTCAATGTGTCTTATATAGTAAACACACAAACACACACAGAGACAAAACTGAAATTAATGTACATGCGCACATAATGTATATTTGTTTAGCTTTTTGTTACACATGCATTGTATTTCAAACAAATTCTTACTAATTTTATCACATTGAGTAGGTTTTAAAATGGAGAGATTGTCTGATATATTATATTGCATCGTACGGGTGTTATAGAAAGGTCACGTGTGGAGGCTAGTATTTGTTTTGGGAAGCATGCTATCAATGTTTTTTACTCCCTGTATTGGATAGATTTAACCTCACAAAATCCTCAGTCTTACATTTATACTGGTTAGATACAGATTAATTTCTGACAAATGTTTGTGATAAACATTGACTCTTAGAGCAGCCTGTCCATGAGAATATTTGAGTTGGGGCGTGAATCACTTACTGAATCAGGTATTGAATCACATAAAACCAGAGCAGAGCAGTTTCCAAAGGTAATTAAATCTCAGCCTCTGAAATCACATTCTAGACCTGGAACCAATTATTGCTTCCTGTGACTACTGCTACAAAATGGTCATTGGAGTGTAGGAATAAAGTCAACAGTGGATTTACTCAAAGTTAGAAGGCTTTTAAGAGTTAATATATAGAAAGTTCTGAAACCTGTGGCTGAAGGCCATGTGACTACATTAATGAAAGGAGGTCACAGTACTTAGAAAGCCTTCCTACAAGCCCAAAAAATGTGAGGAAATTTATGGCTATAAATTTTGTATTATCATGTATAACATACATATTTTATCTCTAACGCTAAAAGTTCTTCAAAGACAATTTTTATACGTTTCACTTTTGTATCTGCCACTGAACTAATTCTATGCATAGAATATAATAAATGTAAAATTACTATCTAACAAATAAATGAATCATAATATGCTATTATTAATATTTGAATTTTAATCCACTATAGTTGCCTACTTAGAATGAATTGTGCTAAATGAGATATATGGTATGAGAAAGGAAGAGGTAACTCATATGTATTAATATAATAGATGAATCAGTTAAAATCTAAATCTTCAAAGTTATGTAGAGAAAGGTTTATTCTAGGGTATGCCTCTCACCAGCTATGTGAAGAACTTAGGAATGCTAGAAAAACTGTTTGGAGCTACAATATTTCTTCCTTATAATTCCAACATTACTGACACTAATCTACATCTAAGTGGGCTATAATGAGGATTAAGAAGATAAAGCATGTAAAATGTTTAGCTATTCACACGTAACCCCTTGATGAATATTGCTGGACACACAGTAAGTACCTAATAAATGCTATTTAATGTTCTTATCGAAACAATGACAATAATAATATTGCATGTGAATTAAAAGTAACTGCATTTTAAAAATTATGTCTATAATAAAAGGAAAGAATAAAAGAACAGAAAAATAATATTCATCATCATAAAACTATTGCCCAATTTTCATGCTGTAAAGCAAACATTTTTTGAATGTAGTGGCATATAATAAAATAAAAAAGAATTAAGTGACTTGTAACAATTTATTCCTGATTCCATATTTCTAGTCTTCAGCTCTTTTGCAGATTATATCTCCATAGAGTTTAATATAATAACAGAAATAATAGAATACCCATAAAGTGAAGCATTAATAGTCTCATATGATTAGTGGATGTATCAGGCTTTTTGGAAATTTTCTTTTCAATTTTCTCAACTATGACTGCATTAAATGGTCTCAATTAATTGATCTGTGCAAGGAGGGGTCACACAAGCACCAGCATTTATGAATCATTCATTACTTTATTCAAGGTGCACATAAGTATTTATGAACATCATTATTCAAATGGCATTTTCCCTAAACTGACTTGGTTTGTAACATTAGAAAAGTTCAGGTTTGAAATCTGAAGACCTACACTTACTCTTGCCCACTTACTATCTGCATAACCTAATGCAATGCCTTGGTTTCCCCATATATAAACTGAAATACAAAACAAAAACATATAGTTCAGTTTTATATCAAAGTCAAGTGAGCTAATGTGAAAGGGCCAACTGCTATTTATAATAGTCCTTATAAATAAACAATAGAGATTATGAAATTCAAAAAAAGGATAATTCATACCTCTCTGGATTCCATATATATTCACATATAAGTATCAGCAAAAATGGGTTTAATGAATACATTTGAGGAGACGAATAGAGAAAAGCAGAAGCAAAATAAAATGAGAGAAAATAAGGGAACAACAATTGCTTTGAGAAGGAAGATTTTGTTGATCAAGAGATTTCTGATGGACTAAGAATATTTGATAACTTTATGCTATTTAATAAAAATAATTATTGTTGACAAAGGAGAAAAGGCAAGCCAAAATGAACTCGAAATGAATCAGAGACCTAAATGTAAACTGCAAGACTAAAGAATTCCTAGAAGATAATATAGGACAAAATCTAAATGACCTTGAGCTTGGCAATGATTTTTTAGATACATCAAAATCATGATCTATGAAAGAAAGAATTGGTAAGCTGTACTACCTTAATAGTAAAAATTCTGCTCTACAAAAGACAATGTCAAAAGAATGAAAAGATGAACCACAGAAAATATTTGCAAAAGACATATCTTATAAAGGACTGTTATGGAAAAAATACAAAGAACTTTAAAAACTGCAAATAAAGAAAACCACCCAATTAAAAAAATAGAATGAAGACCTTAACCTCACCAAAGAACATATATGGGTAACAAATGAATGCATGAAAAGATGTTCCACATCATATGTCATCAAGGAATTAAAAACAAATTAAAACAATGGGGTAATAATACACACCTATTATTAATATAATGGCCAAAATCTAAAACACTGATGCCAAATGCTGGCAAGCATGAGGAACAACAATTCTCTTTCACTGCTGGTAGAAGTGCAAAATGATACAAACACTTTAGAAGTCTGGCAGCTACATCTCTTACCACATGAACCAGAAATCATACTCCTTGGTATTTACACAAAGAAATTGAAAACTTATATCCACATAAAACCTGGGCTACCAAGCGAAATGTATCAAAATTTACACCTTACCAAAATTCATATGTTGAAATCATAGGCCCGAGGTGATGGTATAAGAAGGTTGGGCCTTTGAGAGGTGATTAGGTGACCAGAGCCCTTATGAATGGGATTAATGTCCTTACAAAAGTATCCCAAGGGAGTTTCTTTGTCCCATCCACCCTATGAAGACACAGTGAAAAGGTGCCATATATGAAAAAGAAAGCTGTCCCTACCAGACACAAAATTCGCCATTGCCTTTTCTTAGACTTCACAGCCCCTGGAACTGTAAGAAATAGACTTCTGTTGTTTACAAGCTACCTGGTCTCTGGTATTTTGTTATAGCAGCCAGAACAGACTAAGACACAAGCCATAAAAAGACATGGAGGAAATTTTATGCATATTACTAAGTGTACGATGCCAATCTAAAAAGGCTAAATACTGTATGATTCCAACTATTTGACCTTCTGGAAATAACAAAACTATGGAGATAATAAAAGGAGCAGTAGTTGCCTAAAGTTAAAGGGAAAAGGGATGAACAGGCAGAGTACAGAGGATTTTTAGGGCAGTGAAACTATTCTGTATAATATTATAATGGTTAAATTCATGTCAATATAAATTTGTACAAATGCATAGAATGTATGACACCCAGAATGAAGCCTAAGGGAAACTATGGACTTTGGATGATAATGAAGTACCAACGTAGATTCACCAATTGTATCAAATGTACCACTCTTGTAGAGGATGTTGATAATGGTGGAGGCAGTACCTATGTGGGGCAGGGGTATATGGGAAATCTCTGCACTTCCTCTTGATTTGTCTATGACTCTAAAACTGTTCTAGGAAAGAATTTAAAAATAATAATGGCCAATATTTATGGACACTGTAATAGGGGATTTATGTGTCTTACCTTGATTACCTTCAAAACAACCCTATATAATACATATTATCTGTAATTCCATCCTTATGAGCCCAATATTAGCATTATAATACTGTAGGTTCAGAGTGTTTATCCAAATCCTCCAAGGACGCAATTGCTAAAACGTCAACTCAAAGCCTAGCTGTGGGACTCCAAAATCCATACTTTTAATCTCCATGATTTACTGTGTCTACATATGTTTTGCTAACTGAAAATGTATGTCATTAGGCTAGCCTAATAATTTTCTGAATAATACTTTCTATAATTCAGAAAAATATAATTGTGCTATAAATACAGGGTTTTTTGCTTTTTTTGTCCTAGCCACTAAGGTCACTATTCTAAGCAGTGGTATAGTGTCTCTGGACATCTCTAATTCTTTTGTCCCTTCCTCTCACATTTATATTCTACAACAATTTATCTGTCACTCGTAAGGTTAGTAGTGAGAATACAATTTTACATAAATATTGAAACCTCTGCCCAATATAATTTTATTATGTCATTGTTTCCCTCATAGTAGGTACAAGGCAATGAGGAATGGAGATGGGGAGAATTACTTTATTTTTCTGTAAAACGTGTGTGTGTGTGTGTGTGTGTGTGTGTTTCTTTTGAAGAGGACATATTTCTTGTATTACTAAAATTAATTGACAGGTTTACTGAAAAGCAGAACCAACAGATGTGCATAAACCTTATAAATCACATTAAAAGTGTTCAAATCAACCTGCTTATTTCATTTTATAACATTACAAGTCAAGCTCCCCATAAGAATATCTAAATTATTTCTACATTCACACATACTTCATAATCTGACACCCAAAACGAATCATGCTTTTGAGACTTCGAAGATATTAGAATGTAAACAAACAACTGACAAAAAGTACTCTGTTTTTCACAAAAGGCTGTTGCTTGAATATTTCACATTTTATTGGGACCAATCCAGGTATTAATATTCTAAGTTCCACGCCTTTTAAATGATGCAACTGAGAGTCAAGTAATGCAATATTATCATGTTATGTACAAGTAATAGTTCCTGTTTTACCAGGTTTCAAAAGCCGTGATGCTCCAAGCAAAGAAGCACTTTCAGAAAGCACTGGGATAACATTAATTGCCATAAATGTATATGATAGAAATCTTACTATGAAAATGTTCTTACATGCAAGGATTTCATCAGAGATTTTTTTTTTATTTCAAAATTTTAAGGGGGTACAAATATTTTAGTTTACATGGATCATTTTTCTAATGCTTAAGTCCTGGCTAGAGGTATTCCCATCATACAAATAATGTTTATAGTACCCATTAAATTGATGGGTACCCTCCTCCCTCTTTTCCCCTGGTTGATATCCACTGAGTTTTACTTCCTTCTGTGCACATATGTGCTCATTAGTTAATTCAAATTTAATAGTGAGAACATGTGGTGTTTGTTTTTCCTTTCTTGAGACTTCACTTAGGAGGACAGTCTCCAGTTCCATCCAGATTGTTGAAAATGGTATTAATTTACCTTATTTATGGCAGAGTAGTACTCCATGGTATACATATATGACATTTTATTAATCCATTAATGAATTGATGGGCACTTGGGTTGATTCCATAACTTTGCAATTATGAATTGTGCTGCAATAAACATTTGAGTGCAGGTGTCTTTTTGATGAAGTCTTCTTTTCCTTTGGATAAATGCCCAATAGTGGGATTGCAGGATAGAATGGAATGGTAGGTCCACTTTTAGCTCTTTGAGGAATATCCAAACTGTTTTCCATAGAGGTTGTAGTAATTTGCAGTCCCACCAAAAAGTGTATAAGCATTCCTTTCTCTCTGCATCCACACCAGCATCCATTGTTTTTAGAGTTTTTAATAAAAGCCATTCTGACTGAGGTAAGGTGATATCTCATTGTGGTTTTACTTTTCGTTTCCCTGATGATTAGTGATGTTGAGTGTTTTTCACGTTTATTAGCTATTTGTCTTTTTCTTCTTTTGAAAAGCTTCTGTTCGTATCTTTTACCTACTTTTTTATGAGGTTGGTTGTTTTTTCTTGTAGATTTGCTGTCGTTCTTTGTAAATTATTTTTAGTAGCCCTTTATTGGATGGGTAACTTGTGAATATTTTCTCCCATTGTGTAGGTTGTCTATTTGCTCTGTTGATTGTTTCCTTAGCAGTGAAGAAGCTTTTCAGTATAATCAAATCCCATTTATTAACTTTTGTTTTTGCTATGATTGCCATTGAAGTCTTAGTCATAAATTCTTTGCCTAGGCTGATATCTAGAAGAATATTTCCTATATTGTCCTCTAGAATTCTTATGATTTCATGCCTAGGTCTAAGTCTTTTATCCATACTGCATTAATTTTTGTGAGTGGTGGGAGGTAGGAGTCCTGATTCATTCTTCTACATGTGGCTATCCAATTTTCCCAACACCATTTATTGAATAGGGCTTTTTTTTCTCCAGTGTACATTGTTATCTGCTTTGTTAAAGATCAGTTGCATGTAGGTAGATGATTTTATATGTGGGTTCTCTGTTCTATTCCATTGGTCTATGTCTCTATTTTTATACGAATACAATGCTATTTTGGTTACTATAGCTTTGTAGTATAGTTTGAAGTCTGGTAATGTGATGATTCCAGATTTGTTCTTTTTGCTTAAGATTGTTTTGGCTATTTGGGCTCTTTCCTGGCTAAAAATGAAGCACGGAATTATTTTTTCCAGATCTGTGACGTCTGACCTTGGTCACTTGATGGGGATTGCACTGAATTTGTAAGTCACTTTGAGTAGTAAGGACATTTTAACAATGTTGATTCTACCTATCCATGAACATGCCATGTTTGTCCATTTGTATGTATCCTCTGCAATTTCATTCATCAGAGTTTCGTAGTTCTCCTTTTTTTTTTTATTTCAGCATATTATGGGGGTACAAATGTTTAGGCTACAGATATATTCCCTTTGCCCCTTGTAGAGATCTTTCACCTCCTGGGTGAGTATGTTCCTAGGTATTTTGTTTTATTTGTAGCTATTGCAAATGGCATTGAGTCTTTGATTTGTCTCTTAGCTTGACTATTATCAGTAAATAGAAATGCAACTGAATTATGTACATTGATTTTGTATCTTGAGACATTGCTGGATTTACCAATTCCAGGAGACTCTTGGTGAAATCTTTGGGGTTTTCTAGACACAAGATCATATCATCAGTGAAGAGCAATAGTTTGACCTCCACTTTCCCAATTTGGGTACACTTAATATTTTCTTCACTTGCCTGATTGCTCTGGCTAGGACTTCCAGCATTACGTTGAATAGAAGTGGTGACAATTGGCATCCTTGCCTTGTTCCAGTTCTTAGGGGAATGCTTTCAACTTTTCCCCATTTAGTATGATGTTGGCTGTGGGTTTTTCATTTGTGGCTTTTATAATTCTGAGATATGTTCCTTCTATGCCCAGTGTGTTAAGAGTTTTTATCATGAAATGGTACTGAATTTTGTCAAATTTTTTTTTAACATCTATTGAGATAATCATATGGTCTTTGTTTGTACTTTTGTTAATGTGGTGAATCGCATTTATTGATTTACAAATGTTGAACCATCCTTGCATCCCTGGGATGAAGGCCACTTGGTCCTAGTAGATTATTTTGTTGAAGTGTTGTCCCAGGTCACCGCATCTTGGACCCCCACAGTATTCTCCCATCAGTTCCACCTATATGGGCTCCCTCACCTCCCAAGTCTAGTTCCCAAACCTCCCTTTTGTGTCACCCAGAAACCCACTCGAGTCCTGGGGACATAGGATCCAGCCTGTGTGTCTGACCTACTGGCATGCATCTCCAAGAAATGCAGGCAGGCAGGGACCTTCAAGATTGGGCATCCCAGGTCCACTTCATGTCCTCAAGGGAAAAGGTGTTGGCCCCACTCTCTGTGGAAACCTCGGACTAGAGGATGCACCAGCTGGGGAGAGGCATCTGCTTGCCAAATTCTCAGCTCAAACTGCTCTCCTGGTTGCAGTAGGTAGGGGAGGTGCAGGGAAGAATAAGAGTCTGAATGGGACAAAGCTGGCTTTCTGGCCTCTTGGGTCACTCTCCTTGGAGGGGAATCCTGCACGGAATGCCCAAGCTCCAGGATCACACAAGTTGTCCCAACAATTCCATGGTTGCCATAGTGCTTGGGCTGGTGAGGGTGATAAAGCTTTCAAGAAACTTCCTAGCCTGCTGGTCACCGAAGAAGTGTAGAAGGGGGGAAAAAAAATCCCCCTACACCTTTGCTGAGCTCTGTGTTTCTCTGTGTTTGATCCTTGCTGATGTCTTTTTTCCCTTTATTGTCTTCCTTCTCTGCTTCACAATTTTCCTCCATGAGGTCCCTGGCAGGCTTCAGCACTTTTCTCTATGATTTACACCTGAGCTGCATCCCCTCTCCCCTCTCCTTTATCTGAACCCCTTTCTTCCCTCTGGGACAGTCTGTCAAGCAATGTCTCTAGTCAGCCATCTTGCCTCTCTCTTTCATCAGAGTTTTTTTTTTACTCTTTCTAGGACCTTACATACGAGTAATCATCTAGGAGTTACTACTGCTACTATTGTTTAAATGATTGGATTTACTCATCAAAAGAACCTAATCGACTGATATTTTTAATAGATTGAATAGATTATCTGACATCCTAGTCAAATGATTATCCATAGATAAATGCATAGCCTGCTGTTATTTATATTTGTAGCCTTGGTAGTGACATGTAAACACCTCACTTGCAAGCACTCACATGCACCTGAAAATCATGCATGTATGCACACACACATATGCACACTAGGCTGGAGCATATAATGTATTTCAGCTAAGAAAAAAATTAAATTCAGTGTCATTTGGTTAATAAGTGCTTAGTGTCTAGGTCTCTGATTTCTAAAATAAAATCTTTTCTACCAAGTTGATAGCTAGTAATATTAAAATAACACCTAAAGCTGTTAGGAACATATTTTCCTCCAAAAAGGTACTATGATCCAAAAGACCTAGGACGTGAAAATCAAATCAAGCATAATATAGTAATAAGTTTTCATTTACTTCTGATTCTCTTCATCAACAAAGCTTTAAGTTAATTTTCATAGTACCAATTCATACCTGTGAGGCAAACAAAAGCAAAGACACTTTTAACTGTGACTTAAAATAAAAAATGTGCTAAAATATTCTCATTTAAGACTTCACAAGCACAATGCTTATTTTTGGATTGTTCTTTAATAGGTTCCAAAACCATTCTTACATTAAAGCAAATATTTTAAAGTATCTCAAGAAGCTATATCTTTCTTTACCACTAGTCCTATCCTGAATGCCAACAGCAAAAACTCTGGATGAAAAGTGAAAATATTCAGCCAGAGCATTGGAAGTTTGTCCATAGGAAGCTTAGCAACTGGATACATCTATAGATGTAAATGTGAGACATCAAACAAATAATAATCATACTTAAAAAATATAAATCAGATCATGTCATCCCCTTGGTTTCTTGCTGCATTTAAAATAAATCCAAATTCCTTACCTAGGTTTAAAATACCCTTATCTCTTACAATCCACCTCTACCTTCCATTCTTCATCTCTAGCCACACTGGCCTGATCTGTTCCTCAAATCATCAAGCTCCTGTTTCTGTTTCCTCTAACCGGAAATGCCCACATCTCTTCCTCGATCATGGTAAGAGCTGACTCCACATCATACAGATTTCAGCTCAAATGTCACCTCCTCAGAAAGGTCCTTTTAGATGACTCAATACCAAGGCAAATTCAGTACTACCTAGTCACTCTCTATCATGACTATTGCTATGGTTTTACTTTTTTCAAATCACCTGGCATCCCTTTAAATAGTCTTGTTGTGTGTATATATATTTTTGATGAGGTCTTTGATAGGAGCTATTATAAATATTATAACGATGCTCAGTGATTTAAAGAAATATATAAATATAAAAACATAAAAGCAGAAGATGCAGTTTAAAAAAGAAATAAAACTTTGATAAATGAAAAATAACATATAGGATTTGACGATTACACTTGATAAGATTAACAGTTGATTAGCTATTAGAGAAGAAAGAATTGCTAAACTTGAAAATATAACAATAGAAACTATCAGAAACGATACAGAAAAAAAGAAAATAAAATCAATGAAAAGAGCTTCAATGGCCTTAAGATATAAATTCTAGTATATACACAGATTCAGAGGAAGAGAGTTAAGAGAGAGGGGAGGAAAAATTAAAAATTCAAAATAAAAAAAATTTGAACAAATAATATTCAAATTTTTAAAATTTTATGGAAAATATACATTTACTGATCTAAGACTCTCAACCAATCTCAAGCAGGATAACACAAAGAGAACCATATTAGGATAAATCCTAACCCCTCAAGGTGATGGTATCAGGAAGTGAGGCCTTTGAGAGGTCATGAGATTGGAGCCTTCATAAAAGGGATTAGTTCATTTATAAGAAGAGACATGAGAAAGGTGATTTCTCTCTTGGCCATGTGAGGATACAATAAAAAGACAGCCATCTGCAAACCAAGAAAATTGCCCTCACCAGACACCAATCTGCCTGCACTTTGATCTTGATATGGAGTACTTTCCAGCCTCTAGGACTGTGAGAAATAAATGTCTGTTGTTCAAACCACTGAGTCTATGATATTCTGTTATATATAGCAGGCTGAGCTGATTAAGACAGGCCTAATCTAATCACATGAAGTCCATAATGGCAGAGAACCTGTTCTGTGTTAAGTTAGCTGGTAATCTGTTTATAATTACATCAAGCATATTATCAGATTATTTCAGTCTTTATTCATGCAATATTTATATGAATAAAGATATTACACAGTTATATATATGTTAATGACTAGTTATATATATTTTAACAAATATTTATTCTTATATCATCAGTCAAGGAGTCTGAATGTTGTATTAGCCTTGTCTATTAATATTCAAATATTCTTAAGTTATATATTCATATAATCCATGAAAATTATAATTTGGGGGATAGATTTTAGATATATTACTTTTATCTTTATTTTTTAATAAGTTTGAAAATATTTTCCTCATTCATTACTAAAGATCATAAAAGTTATGATTTAACTTACTTGTCTAGTAAAATATCTGTGTTAAGACTCTCTGAGGAATGATTATTCCCGTGTGCTTAGCTCATTATAATACTGATTCATTTTTGGATGAAAACTTTTTCAAAATTTATTCTCTAAATATTTATGTAACATATATGAGAAATAAGTTTAGATGAGAATGTATTAATTTTTGTTGCTTGCACAGCACTATGATCAGGAAAAAGTAATGGGTATTTCAGAAATGTAAAGTAAATTCTCCGTGGTCAAAAAGTGTCACCATCTAATAACACAGATTCCTATTTCTAACTCCTATGCTTGCACATAGTGATGTAATAATTCAGCTCTGCCTCAGGCTATGGACATATGTGTCACTGAGCGAACCTCTACCAGCTCTAACCCTACTGCAGTATAATGGAGCAGACAGCCTTCAAGGTTAAAGCCAAGGGAAACAGCAAAAGAACAGTCACAGAACAAGCAGAATGTTTTAAAGACCAACTGAAAGGCCCTAGACTCAATGGGATCCTATGAAGACGGAGGAGACCTTCCCCTAAATGATAGATATTCAACTTCCTGTCATTCTTAGTGGATGAGAAACTCAGTCACACATATTTTGATTTAGAAAAACAAATAAATATATCACATAAATAAAAGTTTGATGTTTAGATGGTTCCTGATTTTGGTGGTTGTGGTTATGTATAAGAACATACTTTTTTGCAACCAATATCCTCTAAAATATACTAGGATACTAGTATCCTAGTTTTATATATTATTTATAAACAGTATTACATATTAATTAAGGTATCTTACATGTATATTGAAATTTGTATTCAAGTTAATTATCTACACAAAAACAATGGAACTAAAAACACATTGTATATGACCAAATGCTTTACGTTTTTGTTGGAAACCAGATTTTAATTGTCTGGCTTTCCTAATCCTAACAAACATAAATAAATCTAATATTAGCTTGAAGTATCAGTGTGCTCTCATAAGAAATCAACCCAAATTTAAAAAGGCCTATTTTATAAGTTATTTTAGCTCACTATAATAATACACTTTTTTTTATTTCAAAATATTATGGAAGTACAAATGTTTTTGGTTACATGGATTGTTTTTGTAATGCTTGAGTTAGGGCTAAAGGGTGCCCATCAGCCAGATAGTGTTCACTGTACCTATGAGGTAGGTTTTCCACCCATCCCCTACTTCCCCCACCCCCCTGCTTTATTTCCACTGAGTTTTAGTTCCCTGTGCACGTGTGTGCTCATTGGTTAGTTCCAATTTAATAGTTAGTACATGTGGTGGTTGCTTTTCCATTCTTGAGATACCTCACTTAGGAGAATGGTCTCCAGTTCCATCGAAATTGCTACAAAAGGCATTAAGTCATCCTTCTTCATGGCTGAGTAGTATTCCATGGTGGACATATACCACATTTTGTTGATCCACTCATGAATTGATGGGCACTTGGGTTGATTCCACATCTTTGCAATTGTGAATTGTGCTGCAATAAATATTCAAGTGCAACTGTCTTTTTGATAAAATGACTTCTTTTCCTTTGAGTAAATACCCAGTAGTAGGATGCTGGATTGAACAGTGGGTCTACTTTTAGTCCTTTGAGGAATCTCCAAACTGTTTTCCATAGAGGTTATACTACTTTGCAGTCCCTTCAATGGTGTAAAAGCATTCCCTTCTCTCTGTTTCCACACCAGCATCTACTGTTTTTGGATTTTTTAATAAAAGCCATTCTCACTGGGGTAAGGTGATATCTGATTGTGGTATTAATTTGCATTTCCCAGATGATTAGTGATGTTGAACATTTTTTAATATGTTTAATGGCTATTTGTCTATCTTCTTTTGAAAAGCTTCTGTTCATGTCTTTTGCCTACTTTTTAATAGGGTCATTTTTTTTTTTCTTGCTGATTTGCTCGAGTTCTTTGTAGATTCTGGTTATTAGCTCTTTATCAGATATGTAGCATGGAAATATTTTCTCCCATTCTGTAGGATGTCTATTTCCCTGTTGATTATTTCCTTAGCTGTGTAGAAGCCTTTTAATTTAATCAAGTCCTATTTATTTATATTTGTTTTTGCCATAATTGCCATTGGGGTCTTCTTCATAAATTCTTTGCCTAGGCGAACATCTAGAAGAGTTTTTCCAACATTTTCTTCTAGTATTTTTATAGTTTCATGTCTTAAATTTAAGTCTTTTATCCATCTTGAATTAATTTCTGTGAGTGGTGAGAGATATGGATCCTGTTTCATTTCTCTGCATGTGGCTAGCCAATTGTCCCAGCACGATTTATTGAATAGGGTTTCTTCTCTCTAGTGTATATTGTTCTCTGCTTTGTCAAAGATCAGTTGGTTGTATGAGGATGGTTTTATATCTGGGTTCTCTTTTCTGTTCCGTTGTTCTATGTCTCCATTTTTGTACCAATACCATGCTGTTTTTGTTACTATAGCCTTGTAGTATAGTTTGAAGTCTGGTAACATGGTATCTCCAGGTTTGTTCTTTTTGCTTAAGATTGCCTTTGCTATTTTGGCTCTTTTCTGGCTCCTAATGAAGTGTAGAATTATTTTTTTCTAGATCTGTGAAATATGACTTTGCTATTTTCATGAGGATTGCATTGAATCTGTTATTCACTTTGGGTAATACAGACATTTTAACAATGTTGATTCTCCTGATCCATGAGCATGGTATGTTTTTCCATTTGTTTGTGTCATCTATGATTACTTTCCTCAGTGTTTCAAAGTTCTCATTGTAGAGATCGTTCACCTCCTTGGTTAAGTATATTCCTAGGGTTTTTTTTTTTATTATTATTTTCTTTGAAGCTATTGTGAATGGTATTGAGACTTTGATTTGACTCTCAGATTGACTATTATTGGTGTATTGGAATGCCACTGATTTGCGTACATTCATTTTGTATCCCGAGACTCTGCTGAATTTGTTTATCAATTCCAGTCTCTTTGTTGAGTCTTTGGGGTTTTCTAGATATATGTTCATACCGCCAGCAAAAAACAATAGTTTGATCTCCTCTTTCCTGATTTGGATACCCTTAATATTCTTCTCTTGCCTGATTGCTCTGGACTTCCAGCACCCTTTTCTTGTTCCACTTCTTAGTAGGAATGCTTTCAACTTTTTTCCCCATTCAATATGTTGGTTGTGGGTTTCTCATACATGGCTTTATAATTTTAAGATAATATTCCTTCTAGGCCTAGTTTATTGAGGGTTTTTTATCATGAAAGGGTGCTCAGATTTGTCTAATGCTTTTTCTGCATCTATTGAGATTGTCATATTACAGTCTTTGTTTTTGCCTCTGTTTATATGGTAAATCACATTTATTGAACTGATTTGGCATCAATTCACTAAACTGCTATGGATAAATTTTAAAATAATTATATACAGATAGTGAGGTACTCAAGAAGAGTTCCCCTAGAATATAATTTTATATTTCCCAAGGATTTAGGATTTTTAGTAAACAAAATTTTATATGTATATGTAATCAGAATTTGCATTATTACAAATTGAAAATAACCAGGACTCTACTTTCCACATTGTTTCTATAAAAATAAGAGAATATCAGAAGAAAATCTTTTGAAAACAGTTATCTTATTGCAGAGTATGCAAAATGTTGCTATTAGTAAGCCCTGCTATAGACCTCCAAGGCAGGCAAAGCCTTTAACACATGAAGAAAGAAAGCCATGTGCCTTTTCAAAAGACCTATTCCTAGAAGTATATTTATTCAGAAAGTTAATATTCTTATTACTGCTGGTTACCTAAAAATAATAAACATTTGTTTTTTCACAACAGAACCCTTGAGCTTACTGTGTGAGTGTGGGTATGTCTACATTTAATAGTGGGGGTTATTAACTTTATTAAAGTTTTAAAATCACAAGGCTACATTTAATTGCTAGGTAAGGCATCAAAAAGCATTGAATATTTTTGAGAAAAATAATTTATCCCAGAAAATTATGAAAGAAATGCTGAAATCTACAATATACTGAATAAAAATTTTGGTTAAGTAATTTTTTTAAATATTTCAAAGGAAAAATAAATGTTATAGGAAAGATGAATTATTCATTAGTTGTCATAGAAAAGCATCAAGTTCTTAAATTTATTACTATTTACTGTGGTCTGGGGTATCCAAATTAAAATAATATAAAACAGGAAGTGTAATATTTATTTCAGCAGAGGGAATAGGTTTAGGGAGAAGTTGTGCAGTAGCAGTTATGTATTTTGGTTGCCATTTAACAAAAAAGGATGGCATCTTCTGCTCAAGCTTTCCTGTGATCTAAAGGAGAAGAGGGCTAGGATCACACCCCATTAGATCCTTCCCTGAAGCTAAATATGTATTTAACACCAGGGTAAAACTGTTGTGACTATAGGTACCAACTTATAGGTGCACATTAAAGTCATACAGAAGTCCTTCCATAAGCGGTAGGAGACTAGAACTATTCACCTTCAAGGAGACATCCTCCTGTTTCATGTGCTTGCGGGGAAAAAAAAATATGCCTTTATTCTATCACCACATTCAGCTCTTTGACATTACGCATTTCTGCATATATATCAACAAAAACACAATGTGAGAATCTGAGAATAGAGCATAAGAGATTTTGAAGATTCGTGAATGTCATCACTTTCCATGCTATTTCCACGATGTACTGCAGGCAAAAAAGTTCTGCATTAATTTGGAAAACACTGCATTCTGTATCCCTTTCTCAGAGATTCAGGCCTTAGGATATTAAAGGTGGTAAGGCATTCCAGAGTAAAGATGACTTTTTAACCATTTAAAACATATTTTTTTATTTTTTGACTACAGGACTCCCTTATAGTAGAATATTGCCAGCATCCTGCAGAACTGCACATAATGGAACAATATGATACTGTTTCTTTCAAAACATATGCTACCAATTCTTCCTGCTATTGTTTCATAATGTTTAAATGCAGTGGGATAATTTTAAAAATTAAATGATATTAAAATAGTCCTTGGAAAAAATCATTGCAGCTCCAGTTTATAATAAAATTATTTAAAACAAAATGACCCTCACTTATGCTGTAGGTGAATGAAATAGCTAAAGATTCTATGTTTTATTTAGATGATTATTTTTAGTCGTATTAAATATTGAAAAATTTCATTTTCAAGTACAATTCTAATGCAATTATCTGGGGTTTAATTAAAGCAGGAGAAAAAACCCAACTGTGCCAAGTTATACATTCTATATACTTTGTTAATAACATTTGAAACCATTTTCTATAGTTCTCCCAAACCAATAGTCTTACAATGCACTTTTTAAAAATGCTATGCTATAGTAGAGGTCTAAAGTGAATTAATCTTTATGGGTAAACAATTTAAGTAGATTAAGCAATCAGTGATGCATAACTTTCAAGAGTTAAAGAACAAATAATGCAATTACCAAAACAAATGCAACATTATTTCAAATGACATACTTAAGTGCTGAATTGTTTATTTTCATACTTTTAAGAAAGGTAACTATATTTTAACTATAAGGATTAGTTATGCTATTTATTCCGTTTGCTTTGCAGACTTATTCAGGATTTTTATCAATTACTTTTATTATATATTTCCTGGAGATACTAATATAAAAAATTTATGTCTTAAAATACTTGTTTCACTGATGTTTAATTACCTTATTTGGTTATTACTCCCCTAATTGTGATTAAAATCTATACAAAAAAAAAAATAACTGAGAAATGTATAATGAACAATCTCTCTCACCACTAGAGGTCGGTGTCAGTGCATGCCAGAGACAGCAGGAAAGAACCAATATTTTAGTTCACTATGTTCTAATTCGATATTGAAATATGCAAATAATTGTATGTCATTCTATCTCACCCCATTTTTCATAGAAATCCACTTTAATATGACTCATCAGAGTACAGATAAATAAAATGGTCCATTGTAGATAATCTCTGGAACAGCACAGGTACTAAAATTTTTATGTATCACGAGTAGAGAATAATTCTGTCTTAATTTTCCTTGCATTAATACTAACTTTAAAAGAAATAATGAAGACAGAAAATATCAAGATCAAAATAACCTTCCCTCCATAAGAACTAAGCTTTGCAAGTAACACCAACACCTTAATCGAAACCAACACAGCTTCATAATCAGGGATGGCAAACCTGTGTCTTCTCAGGGTTCTATAGGAACCCTAGGAACCCTATACTTTAGCTTTTTTTTTTTTTTAAGAAGAACTTGTTTGTGAGAATTGTCTTATCTTTCATAAAAACTGGAACAAAACACAATATTCCAAAAGAAAATATGCTATTCTTTAAAGAATTATAACATAATAATGCCAGATGTATAAAGAAAAATATCTAAACTTGAAACCAATAGTGCATAAAAAAATCTATGTCATATTGAGACAGGTACTTTATTATTATAGTTAATATTAATATCTATAAGAAGAAAAATGTTCAAGAAATTGTATCATCATTTGAATAAACTGTGTGTTTCACCATAAACAAAACAGTTCAATGTGGTCTTACCTGACTTAAAAAGAGAACAAATGAATGATAACACACACGTTAGAATACACCAATAAAAATTTAAACCAAGGATTTGGTTAGAAAACATGCTTATCGGCTACTTCCTTCCTCAGTGTCTCATAGTTCTCCCTGTAGAGGTCTTTTAACTCCTTAGTTAAATATATTCCTAGATACTTTATTTCCTTTGTTGCTATTGTGAAGGGAATTGAATCTTTGATTTGGTTTTCTGTATGACTGCTGTTGGCGTATATGAAAGCCTCTGATTTGTGTGTATTGATTTTGTATCCTGAAACTTTACTGAATTCATTTATCAGTTCCAGTAGTCTCTTGGTTGAATCTTTGGGGTTTTCTAGATATAATATCATATCATCAGCAAATAGT